>OMNZ01104831.1:0-14154 GCA_900303255.1 Lesueurigobius sanzi | reverse complement strand
AAGAACACTGCTTCATTTGTGTTTAGTGGGGAGTGTGCATTCAAGGAAAACTTTAAGATGGACAAAAATAAACCATCCCAAGTTATTGAGATAATTTTACGCATTAAGACACATGTCAAAGCAAGTAATGATATTTAAAAAAAAAAAAAAAAAAAGTATCATGCAGAACAAGGGAAAATATAATATGGGCTCCTTGCTGGGCCCCCCTGGTCCTGAGGCCCGGGGACAACATACCCCTTTGACCCCCCCTGTCGACGGGCCTGGTGCTGGGTATTAGGAATATTAGGTATTCTGATGATGTTCATTCAACATAATGGTGTAAGTAAAAGTTTTCTAAATTTTGCCAGATCGCTTTCTGCCTTGTTCCAACTGATATTGTAAGCATCTGCACCAAAAATGGAGTCAATTGCTTCCCATTTAGGGGTGGCTCACTTTTTCAAAATTGTGAAATGGTCTAGGGCAGGGGTCACCAACCTTTTGCCAGTCAAGGGCTACTTCAAGAGCATTAAGTTGTTCGAGGGCTACCAATTAAAAACTTACACTGTTTAATTATAGGATATTAACCAAGTTACATCAAAATATCTTCACTTTAAATAAATACTGAGTCACAAGAACATAAAAATAACTATTTTTTAAGAATTAGATGCAAGAAACTCAAACTTTGTACTCAGGAGCAGAAAAACAGCAAAAACAAATTAGGCGAAAAGGTGAGAAATAAAATTCTCGACATATTTTTTTGTTGTTTTTCTGCTCATGAGTACTTCATTGATATGACCCGATACAGCATTCAGATGCTACTAGTTCAATTTGTTATGAAAATAAAGAGTCCAAGCACTTGATGGTGCATCATGAGGAGGTGTTTTAGAAGCAGAAAACAAAATAAATATTCATTCAGGCGAAAATAACACAAAAAAATTCCCCTAGACCATTTCAAAATTGTGAAAAAGTGTTCCACCCCTAAATGTGCTGGCCTGGGAATACCCATGCTGCTCGCGCTCGAATCTTTTCAAACTGCTTAACATCTTCGCAGGGATTTGGGGACAAATCAGAACGGGGAGGGGCGGAGAGACGATGACTATTGGACAGACTGGATTAGCTGAGGCTCATCGTACAATTGATACGATTGGCTCTGGGCTACGAGCAGATGCATATGATAGACACTCGTAACGCCCAATAAACGGCTGTGGACAATCGTAAACCACACCTGGAGTGAATGGGTGGTTATAAATATGCAGCACTTTACTCAATTTTTGGTACAGAAGCTTAGAATATCAAGCGGAACAAGGAAGAAAGCGATCTGAAACATTTATTTTGTGGGTTTATTAACAAAAATAAATATCTCAAAATTTAGGGGGACTTTCCCAATAACGATAAACTAGCAATATTTTTTCAAACCATTAAAACATGTAAAAAGGTGCTGGTAAATGTATTAATTTAGATCGCTGTGTCATCAAAAACATAATTGTCTTGAATAAACTGCAAATGTGCAGACATTATTACACTTTGTTTGTATATGCAATTTTTATTTTTTAGCAGCAGTTTTTGCAGCTTTTTGTTCATTTCATGACTTTGAAGATATACTCGATATTGAAAATGTGTACACAGTATCTTCCCATTTCAATATCACCTTGTACACACTATACATTGGTTATTGGGTACACCTTGCACTTTAATGTGTAATTACTTTCTTGTTACCTGTACCTACACATGGAACTGCGGCTGAAATCTCAACAAAACAAAACATACAAATAAGTGGTTTGTGTAATTTTTAATTTTAAAACAAATCTATAGACCCTTTCATTGTTTGTAAACATTTGGGGCTTAGCTGGAGACGGGAAGCTAGATTCCTATCTATTTCCTTTGTAGTGGTTGCCACAGTAACGATAAACAAATGTCTAACTGTTGTTGGAAATACCAGATAAAACCTTATTTTATCGTCTCAAATATCCTTCCTCTTGTTCTTGCTCCTTAAGCCACAACAGGACCACGTTTTGTAGTTGTAGTTTTACACTTATAATCACTAGTTTTAGTTTAATCTGATTTCTCTTGCTCACTTCCTGCCTCCAGCTGATGTCACTGATGATGTAAGCAGTGAGAGGGTCTATAAAATAAACATTTATTTGTATTTTCTGGTTTTGTTTTGTTGTTGGGAAAATTTTAAAAAACAAAGAACAAACCACACATAGCTTGTAAAGTAACTTTAAAGACCATTAAAACCATACCAAAGATTGGACAATCAGCTTTTCCCATGTATTTACTGAGCTAAAATCTGTTTTTAATTTGCTGTATTCATTTGGTCTTGGTGCAAAACTAGCTATGAGCTCACGTGATGATATATATTTAAGTTCATTCTCAATAAACCTGTTAGTGAGTGAGAGAAGCCTGTAATAAAACTACAGCATACTAGTCCAAAATGAACCACTTTCCACTCTGTAAATAAAACCATAGCATATACCTGTAAAATGCAACACTATACATGATACTCATAATTAAAAATACAATATATCTTTCTCGTCTGTGTAGTCATTCATAGCAGCCACTTTACATCCCTCTGAAATGGTGCAGGATTTCGAAACACGTCGTCCGTCTAAGGCACTCTGCCCAAAACTATTACCACTGATTGCTTTGACACTTATATAAGAAATGGGTAACGATGGACTGAGGTGACACCAAAATACACGTAATTCAAGCACCACAGCGCAGTCCGTGATCGCCCGAATCCAGCTTCGCGATGAGCTAGGTTTTTGTGTAAAGCCCATTGTCAATTTTTTTGTCTTTTTGTTCGTTTAGAGGTGATCTTATTTACAAATGCCACATATTCATATTATATCTATCTCTATAATGGTCCGGACAGACTCAGGCCCATACAGTCAGTTAAGGCAAAGCTCTGTTGATAATTAGATTCTTTTCCATTGCAAACCAACATTTCTTTTTTGTTTTTTTTCTCTTTTCATAAAATAGACTCCGCTATGTAGATAAAAAAGATCCTAGAGCGACCCAAACTCCTTCCACTCCAGTTTAAAAAGTTGCCTATAGTCTGTGTCTTGCTTACAACTCCACGCAGCGCACGTTCTTCTTATCCCGTTTGTGGATACGTGGATGGTTTTCCAGTTTTTAAGGTGGTAGGTGTAAAATCTCTGAAATAATTTACGAAGTCATAAATAAAAATAAGTCCTCTTAAAAACACGCTCCCCTCGGCTTGTCTTTGAGTGGCCCCCCTCTCGCGTGAGTTTTCATTAGGTAGTTTCTTCCCCCTGGCTCCGGTTCAGACGTGGTCAGCGGCGTCATCTGCTCAGCGTGGAGGCGCCCGACCGCAGCGTGCCGGGCAGCTTGTCCGACCCGGGGATCTTCCAGGGTCCGGGCGACACCGTGGCCTTCCTACCCGAGGCGCCGCTCTTGGTGGGCAGGGCGGGACGGCTCTCCCCCCCCAGGCCCCTGTCCAGCTCCCGAGACCGCGACTTCACGTGGTCCCGCTCGCTGTAGCGCTCCGTGTTAATGTTCCCGTTGGCGTGCGGCAGCTTGGTCCCGCTTGGAGACTGCACAGGCTCTTTTTTGTCCTTGAGACCCCTGTCCTTTGATCTGCCGCGGTTGATTTTGGTGTTTTTTGGCTGCTCTCTGCGCCCGTCGTCCGCACCTTTGTGGGTGGACCTGCCACCGTCTTTCTTGGCCCGGCTGCTCCCCGCTCGTCTGCCCTGGCTGCCGATCGCGTCGGGGTTCAGGGTCTGAGCGGTCTGAGGGCTCTTGGATCGGTCTGGCCTGCTGCTGGTGTCCAGAGGTGACAGGTATGGCGGCTCCGGGGCGGGGACCAGATGAGATGGAGGCGATGGCATGGAAAGGCTGTCGATGGGCGGGGCTACTTCAGACAGGCTTGGGGAGGCTGAAGGGCGAACATCCCATGAGCTGGCATGGTCTGAAACGAACACACACACAGTCAGGAAGACGAAGACAGACTCATCCACAGAGGTGGGTATTCATGGAAAATGTATTTGTAAATGTAAATGTAAATGTATTCATATATTTACTACTTCTAATAGCAGATACTGCGAGACACTGCAGGTGAAAAGGGAAGACATTTTAATTGAGTGATGCCAATTTGAAAGTTTTGTTTTATATTAATGACATAAATATGAGCAAAAATGTATTGCAAGCTTTCTGCCATTTTATGTTTTCATATAAAAACAAAGCATTTTAAACATTGCCTATATTTTCAGTGTCAAACTCTAAAATAATGGATAGAGACAGGTGTAAGTTTATGGTTTTGTTCATATGGGATTTTAAATATTTGAAGTTTTTGAAAAAAAATAAAAAAAATAATATTAGTTAAAAAAAAAAAGTCTTTGCCTTGTTTTTGTTGTTCAAACTTGAATACATCAGATTAGGAATTAAATATTGAAAAATCCTTCTGATAAAAGCTAAATATTGTTAAAGGGGCTGTTTATACCACCACATGCAAACCAAATTTCCCTCTTGGACAATAAAGTTGAGTTGAGACTATACCTCATTTTTTCCTATTAGTGGAATTAAATTTGTTTTTTCTTCCTTTAGTATATTGTAAACTCAGACATTTGTGGAAATAATTCTGTGCATCTAAATATAAAGCACTTATTGTCAATTTCAGACATTTACAGTCTGGTTTTGTTGCATTTCTGTGATTATGACCCTAAAAAGTGACCCCCGTCAACTGTGAAATGTGCTTATAAACTCATCTGTAAGAAGAAACAGGGTTGTAGAAATGTGTTCGGAAAGTTAGGAATGTGTTTGGACACAACTATCTTCTTTAAAAATTATGAAAAATCAGGTATGTGCCTTTAAGATATGAATAAGTAAATATGTTGGTGCTACTAAAGTGGAGATGTTGTTACAAGAGTGGAAGAAAAATGAATTTTGAGAAAATGGCTTTTGAAGTTACAATTCTCTGTGTCTAAGGCAGACATGTCAAACTCGGCCAGCGACTTGTACAACATACATTTCTGAGCATGTCAAAATAAAAAGTAAGTCTCTAGCCCATTCCTGTCAGGAGTTATGGATGTTTATAGAAATAACCAAAGTGCTCACTCCAGCCGCTAGGGGGCAGCCAACATTAAAAATGGAAGGAATTCCACATCTGTCCAGCAGAGGGCACTGACACTGTACCATTATAAAAGCTACAAAACAGAAGGTGTTCTGTAAAAGTGTTGTTTTAGTGTTTTACGGCCCCCTGGTGACACAGGCTTGTAATACAAGAATAAACCATTATTATTATCTATTAGGCTACAGTCCTGTGGGGCTTTGACCAATTTTAAAATGTCAATCAATTGTACTGAATTATTACAGTGCTAATTATTATTATCGATTATTGAAAAAATGTGTTGTCAATAGTCCTGTTTACAATTCTGTGTATGCGGCCCGTGGGTGAATTTCGGCCCTCGACCCAAATGAGTTTGACACCCCGGGTCTAAGGAGAGATGTTGAAACAGTGCAATAATTATACATAACAAACATCTTGTTGTGAATATTTGGCATTTGATTTGATTCCAACTATGTCTGTGTTAACTGATTAAACTGGTCCAAAATCTGAAAATTAAAAAAAAAACTTTTGCCTGCAGTGTCTCCAATTAAATTATACTTTTATTATTACTATCCAGTATTCAAATTTGATAATGTTTATCTCTTGTACAGTCATCATGAGTGCTATTTACCCACCTCTGTTCACAAAAGCATGCATGCATGCCACTGCAAAATGAAATACAAGCCATTACTGTAGCAGTCTCATTCCACACCCTAAAAGCATTCACAAGAGCAGCACTACAGCCCACTTCCACTGCGTCACGGAGCAGCACTACTTTTAGACAGCATCAATCGGCCCTCCCATAGCTCTCCTTAAAGCCCCGGCCAATCTAAAAGCTTTGGCGGAAAATCGAAAACAGGTTTAATGAAATGGATGATGTGCCCAATAGGGTGATGCCTTTGCAGGAATGAAAAGCTAAAGGGCCAAGAGGCTCTTTCCCATACGTCTGGAGAGGTCTCTATCCGGGGCAGTCACTTCACTGGACGCTCCTCCAAAACTCGGCGTTCTCACGGACTGTTAGCTTCGGTCTCCGCCTGAGCGAGTGCAGCTCTCACGGCCATCACTCATTTTCATTGGGCCACAGGAAAAGGGCACAGTCGGGACTCGGGACTACTACCTCAGCGCTCGTGGCCCATTTAGATAAATATCAGCAAACATTTAGAAGTTCAAATTGTATTGACACGTTATCTATCTGTAGTCTGTCTGTCCATGGGAGTGGATCTCTCCTTCGTGTGGTTCTCCTCGTGGATTCCTCTGTTTTTCACACTGGGTTTTTTGAGTCATCTTTGTCGCGGGGGAGGGTTACTACTGTATTAATTTGGACATTACATGGTTGACATAACATTTTGGACATTATATTTCCTCCTTGTCTCACTATTTTGATGTCTGAGCAGCCCTGTGAGGCGACTCTTGTTGTGATATTGAGATGTACAAAAATAAACTGATTGATTGATTAATCCAGTTATTACAAGGGTATGCAAACTTAAAAGGATACACTTTTGAGCACTACTGTACGTGCAGGATCTGGTATCACCAAGTAATTAAGAGTCCAGGTTGGGGTTAGGGCTAGGTTTAGGGTTAGGTTTAGGTATATTTTCAGACAAACCCAAACTCATAGATCTATCCAAAATCACAGCAGACCGTTCCCTGCTCCGAAACTTAATTTTTGTCATGATATCTCAAGTTTTCCCCTCTGATTGGCCGGCTGTAGCATCGGTCCTGGGCAAAAAACTCTGATATTGGCCCTGGTCTCTAAATAAATATCAGATGGTGCACTGTACATAAGGCCAAGGTATTGTGTTCTGTTTACATTTTCTGTTTCTTTGTTAATAACTTAAGCCAGTTTAACACAATATTAAAGGCTCCATTTTGTGCCTGGCTGTACAGAAACACCAAGAGCACATGAATCAGCACTATACAACCACTCTAAAGTAAGGATGACAAGGCTGCTCACATAAAGTGATTAAATCTTTGGCAAGAAGGTGTTTGGCACAAAACCGGCAACACGCTACATTTCTGTGTTTTACAGAACGGCCTTCGACTCAGACAACTTTCTGTAACTCGGGTGTCAAAGTAGAAGTAGAAAAGATGCTTTAAATATGCTTGAATAAATGTTGAATCCCCATCGAGGCGCAATTTATGAACCCATCATTTAGCGCGTTTGGATGCGGCGTCAACGCGAGCATTTCATTCACCTTTCATTTTTCAGGGTTTCTACAGGTAGCAGCAAGACCACAAATGCCATAAATTGGTGCGGATTTAGTATTAATTTCTATGTTCAATGGAAAATTTGTTACAACGGAGAACTTTTCAACAGAAATGGTGCGTAATTTCAGGCAATAATGCAGCCTAGACCAAATTTTTTATATTTTTGACAAACTTTTCCAGTAATATTAGTTGAGCAATGTCATTATTTTCCAAGAACCTTTGATTTAATGCCAGTTTTATTTCGATTTAATGCATTTTAACCCTCTGAGGATTTTTTTATTGTTATTTTCGCCTGGTATTGTTTTGTTTTATTGCTTCTGAAACACCTCATGGTGCACCATCAAGTGCTTGGACTCTTTCTTTTCAAAACAAATTGAACTAGTATCATCTGAATGCTGTATTAGAGTCATATCAATGAAGTAATCATGATAGAAGCAGAAAAACAACCAAAATATTAGGCAAAAATTTTATTTCTCACCTCACTCTTTCCCTATTATGCAAAAAATCAATGGCTATGGCTGTGGACATTAGAAAATGTTTTGTGGGTTAGACCTGGCCCAGGAGATGGAAGATAAAGGCTGTAGATACTGTAGAAATGTTTATTTTTGACAAAAATAACAAAAAAATGTCTACGACATTTAACCGCGGAGATATAAGCTAAAGTCTTATCATCTTGTCATATCGCGGGCCCGGTATATGAGACTCCAGAGGGTTAATGACATTTAAGGCTTTATTTTTGACACAAATCATTTAATGACTTTTAATGCTTTGAATGCACCGCCGAAACCCTGTTTTTGCCGCGTGGTGTTTTCTTCCTACTTAATCGGCTGCTCGTGCCAGCTTTTCACCGATGCTGTACGTCTGCGCTTCATGCTGCACTCACGACACACCATGCAAGACCACAGCACAAAAACCAGAGGAGACACAAACGTCTGAAGGTCACAAACCATGTCTTTAGGGTGGCCCATTAGGAGGAAATAGGGAGAGCCATGCTTGTCACTTTTCATGCACATGGAGAGACTGGAAGATACCATTCCTATAGAAGGGGAAGTAACAACCTAGAGCAATCAATTAGTGACAGATCACTGTAATGAGCAGAAGAGAGTGTTAGACAGGTAGAAAAGAAGACACAATATGAGTCCTTATCATCCTTCAATTGATTGTACTGTATACATAAAGAAAAAAAGATCTACATTGATTACAGGCACATGCACCCGCTAGTCTGTCTACAAAGTGAAATGATATTAGGTCGAAAGAAGAAGATTTAGTTTAGGTAAGTGTGAATCTTCAGCGGGAATGTCATTTGTGACCAGTGGCGTCTTACCGTACTCCGGGACCTGCCCCGTTCCCCGTTTCAGCAGCAGACGGACTCTCCTCCCTCCGGACTTGATCAGCTCTATCGCCCGTGCGTGCGTCATGTCTCGAGTGGTCTCCCCGTTGATCTCGATGATCTGATCCCCGACCTGCGAGGGAATAAGAGTAAAAAAAAAGAAATGAATGGGAAATAATGACAAGTCAAGGGACCAAGTAGAGCGGAGATGTCCAACCAGGAGCTCGGGGGATTACCAGGAGCTCGCCCAGCCTTTTCCAAGTAGCTTTCCAAGACACTGTCCAAATATTTAGGTGAATATTGTGAAGAATAAAGAGGAAACTGAAGTAATTTTTTTAAATAGTGTTGAGTCAGTTCCACGTAAAGGCACCATACCTGTTTTTTTCTTTATACAAATAATGAAAGAGGTAAATTTTTCACTTTCCTCACATTTCTAACATCCCAGATAAGTTTTTCACAACTTGCGGCAGGGCTGGGCGATATGATGATAAAAATTGTTTCGTTATCTGGTCTCCGTGACGATCTGCTTTTTTGGTGACATTGTAATATCGCAATTCATTGGTTTTTACGTTTTATGCAGCTCTGAGCTCAAATACTTTTCTCCACTCACTGCTTCTACCGTCAGGATTAAACCAGGACTAAACCAGGAGAAAACTAGGTCTAAATCAGGTCTAAACCGAGACAATATCACAGACTGAACCAGGGTTAGACCAGGACTAAACCATGAGGGAAACATGTCAAAAAGGACTGAAACTTGGACTAAAACAGGTCTTAACCAAAACAAAACCAACTAAACTCCAGAAGAAGCAGATGGCTTTAGTCGCCTTTAAAATACAATATACAAATGAATCGTGAGAAAATAGAAATCGTGATTTAAACTAAAGAAAATCGTGGTGAGATGTTTTGGCCATATCGTCCAGCCCTAACAAAGAGTGCAAACATACTTCCAGTTGCCATATGCACAGCTAAAAAGCCACATCACTTATTGTTATACCACATGGTCCCACACATCAGACACCAATTTGAAACCCATCAAGTCCCGCTTTAGGAAAACTTGAACAACTTTGCCAGAAACGTGCCTTTCCGTGATCACTACTGTACCACTGAGTAAGTACAACATTCTGGATTTTGCCAGTTCTCAAAGGTTTTCGGATGCCTGCCTCATTTTTAGAGTTTTAAATGGTCTTGCCCCTCCACCATTAATGGATTTTATATTTAAAAATCTAACAATGGAGTAAACACCAGAGCACTGACCAGAGGAGACCGTAAGGCGAAGGACTAAATTCAGTCAGATGGTGGTGTCGATCAGAGGCAACAGTCATGGAGCTCTTTGCCAGCTCATATCAGGAACTGTGGACATTACTCCACCTTTCAAAAGGTTCTTAAAAACTGGTTGAAAACAAACCAAGCATGCAGCCACAGGTAGATTATCAACGTACTCTCTTGGACGTGCTATCTCTCTTGTGACTGTCCTTGTATTGACCTCTGTGTTGTCTATGTGCTCTGTAAATGTTTCTTTTACCTGCCTTAGGACGACAGATCCCATTTAGCTTGTACGCTAACTCTGGCACACTTACATTGAGGCTTAAATGCTAATATGTTGATTAGTGTGCACTGTCCTAATTCACACAAATAAAGAACTGTTTTCAGCTTGGATTTAAGCATCGTCTCACATCTTCACACCAGACTGCTCCATGTTCCCGACTCTGTGAACCAGCAGGAGGCCACTCCCCGAAGCCATAATACAAAACTTAATTTCCATTCACCTTCAAATGCCAAAAGTTCGTAGCAAACTGTTAAAAAGGCTGCACCCGCTATGGACATTTTTAATGAATTAGCAATTATCACTACACCTCTCAGTTGTGTTGAAAGTTTTTTTTTTTTTTTTTTTTAGTAATGACTTTGATAGAGAGAACTGACCCAATCATCAAGTAAAGCAAAATGACTGGAAACTCACAATGAAAAGGAGAGATGAAAATGACCTTTGTAGCCGACGAGAGTTATGGGTTTTTGAGTTCATGTTGTATTTCACGTCAGAAAGATCAGTTCAATGTAACAAAACGAAAAATAGTCAGATTTACAATTATGCCAGACTTATTGAAAAAGAGGCAAGACCTTATAATATTTTACAATTTATTTCCTACTCCCATTGAGCAGCATGAATCTCAATTTGACGTTGTTGGCTCTTTACCTTTATTCTTCTGAGTTGCATTATGTTAAATTGAATGAACCTAGTTTACCTAAACCAGGGGTCTGCAACCTTTATTAACAAAAGTAGAATTTACAAATGATGCCAATGCAGGCAGGATCTGATATCACCAAGTAATTAAGAGTCCAGGGCCAATGTCATGTTCTTTGCCCAGGACCAATGTTACAGCCAGCCAATCAGGGGTCAGTTGTGCTAGATAAGGGGCGGGAACCTTTACAAAAAAAGTTTAGGAACAGGGAAAT
Organism: Lesueurigobius sanzi; assembly: GCA_900303255.1. Classification (NCBI taxonomy): domain Eukaryota; kingdom Metazoa; phylum Chordata; class Actinopteri; order Gobiiformes; family Gobiidae; genus Lesueurigobius; species Lesueurigobius sanzi. Next base: position 3,118 of record OMNZ01104831.1, on the reverse strand, counting down.
CTTTAAGGTTAGGATTAGGTTTAGGTATATTTTTAGACAAAGCAACTCATAGATCTATCCAAAATTACAGCAGACTGTTGCCTGTTCCTAAACTTAATTTTTGTCATGACAGCTCAAGTTTTCAAAGCAGACCGTCTCTCCCCTTATCTAGCAAAACTGACCCCTGATTGGCTGGCTGTAACATTGGTCCTGGGCAAACAACTTTGACATTTGTCCTGGACTCTTAATGACTTGGTGATATCAGATCGTCCGCCAATGCAGACTGTGTGATCTGCACCTCCTGTTTACTCTGTGTTTAGTCCTGATTGAGTCCTGGTTTTAGACCTGGTCCTAGCTCATTCCAGGCTTGGACCTGGTTTAGGCCTAGTTCAGTCCAGGTTTGGACCTGGTTTAGGCCTGGTTTAGTTCATGTTTGGACCTGGTTTAGGCCTGGTTTTGACCTGGTTTAGTCATCGATCATTGTATATTCTTATTTACAAACCGTATGGAGGACGGTTTGAATGAATTTCTGAATCTGTATTTGCATTTTGGCACCTGAACCTACGGCCAGAAGGAAGCATCTCAAACTCTCGTCAGCCAATATTCTTCAGTCTTCATCTGTACTCTGTAGTTGAAGTGTTGTACGTTTCGATCTTAGTCCAAAGATCGTCATCAGCGAATAAAGACTAGAACACTTTTGTGGGTCTCTTAAAAGCAAACCAGAAGGAGGAGTTAACCTCTAAGTCCCTCCTCTCTTGGTACCACAGGTTGTAAAACATTTAGCAACAGCATATTCATACTTAATAGGGCTCGTTACCTCTCTGTTGTCTCACCCCATGGCACCAAGAGAGGAGGGACTTAGAGGTTAACTCGAAACGTCCAACACTTCACCTACAGAGTACAGATGAAGACTGAAGAATCTTGGCCTACAATGGACAACTCCTGTACGACTGAGAACCTACATAGACATCTTAAACTCTGTTTAATACATGGGTTGGATCATCCTTGAACCGCCCACTCATTGTGCTGGAGGGGATCTGAGCACTTGAATGACCCCAGGAGCTCTGTGTCTGGGGCATTATGCTCCTGTAGAGACTCCCAGGGCAAACAGGTCCTACCAAGGGTCAAACCAAGAGCGGCTCAAAAGTCCTTTATGATGAGACCATCAAGGACTGTCATCCAGAGGTGGAGGAGCTTCGTGGGGCCGTCCTCCTGTGGACCCACCACCTGCAGGAGGAGCCACGGGACTGGTGCAGTGTGATATGGGCAGCTTGGACTGCTGCCCCATGACCCAGCTACGGCTAAGCGGAAGAAGATGGATGGATTATGGTGTTTTTAGGGACTATTTACAGTCACAAATGAATGAAAGTAAATACTCCCTACCCCTGCCCCAGAGGCAGTAGACCACCCCATCTCCCCACAGCACCATCATAGTTATCTAAGGAACAAAACGCTAATTTCTCATTGCACATTTGACTGTGACCACTACAGGACATTATCGAGGGTCACATGGCAGTCAATGCCAGTGGGGGTCGACTATTAATGGGAAGATGTCACAGGAAACACAACAAAAGCGTGCGGACCAATTACGCTAACAAATGGACAGGGCCTGTGGTAATGGCGGGGGTAATTTGAACATCGGGAGGAGAGTCCAGCGGAGAGGGAGAGACAGGGGGCCATTTGGTGTCATTACTGTGGTCTGGGGAGAGGAGCAAGGCAGGACAGGCGGCTCATTAGTCCTCACCTCTGAATAGCAAAGGAGAACTGACTCCATCTCTCCTCTAATAAAGTGGGAACAAAGTTGAAAAGCTGGCACACGCTGAGGGATCCGACAGACCAAGCTTTAGCTCCTCAGTTTTTATTGAGCCTTAGAGCTTAGAGAGGTAATTAAATGCACCCAGTGATTGTCTGTGATTAACTTGTACAATTTACTTAAAAGCTTTGATCAAAGTAATAAAGCTTCTTACAGCTCACATGGTATTCATTTGGATTTCTGAACACTGCCATTTCCTGTAATATTAGGAATATTTCAACCTGGGGAGAAAAAGTTCAATTCAAAAGTTATCAAAGTGCAATGTCAGCTAGCGCGGTCTATCGATTTTTAAATCAGATTTCTGGAAGATGATTATATTCTTTAATAACACTATGACTCTAGTTTATCAAATCTAAGTGCAAAGTCCTGACATTGCTCCTGGGACCAACTGAACTGGGGGTGATCTGCTCTCTTCAGGTCATGTGTGCTCGAGATGCAGGAGTGTGTGCTCAAAACATATGATGTCATTCATTTGTAATTAATTCATGATTACGGCATTATTATTGTTTATTAATGATAGTGAGTTTAAGGTCTACAGTCAGTCGACCTCTCAGCAGAGCAATTCTCATTCATAGGTCTCGTAAAAATACAGCAAAGAGTTTAATTGCAAGGCTGATTCTTGGATCCGGAATAGCAAGAGTGTGGAGGGAAAGACTATTTGTTTTGGTCTGTGGGTCTGTTCCAAACACTGTATGTTAAAGGAATAGGCCACTATTTTTCATCCTGAGATGTGTTCTTACATGAGCTGGACTTGAACGTGCCCTCTAGGGTTGCCAACCGTCCCTTAAAATACAGAATCGTCCTGTATTTAGCTGTAAAACTATGCGTCCCGTATTGAATCAATAAGGGACGCTATTTGTCCTGTATTTTGGCCATATCTCTCTAAATAAACATGGATTCTGGTCATTCTACTAGTTCAGCTCGTAATCTTCAAGACACTTTCATTTGATCAAAATTGGGTTAATATTCGCGGAGATCTGCCTCTGAAGTCCAGTGACGAAAGACGATGTTATGTTAAAACAGCGGATCGGCCGCGGAGATAAAGCAGCGCGAGTTAGTAAATCTATAACCGCAGAAAGACGAGGCTCAGCAGGTAACACAACACCCTTCTGTGTTTAGGCTTAAAACAAGAAAGTTCTGACCAGTTTTAGAACAGCTCTGTGTCGGAGTCAGCCTTTGGTCTGCTCTGCCAGAGCCAGGGGTGGAGTTATCATACTGCAGCCTGGGGCTCAGGTTGGTGCAACAACAACAACAAACAAATTAAAACTGATCTAGATCCATTTAAGGCTACTAATTGATACAAATGTATAAATTAATAAAGTAATG
>OMNZ01104830.1:26559-38382 GCA_900303255.1 Lesueurigobius sanzi | reverse complement strand
CCGCCACGACCAAAATACGGAGGACCTCTATTTTTCTGGTCCATCTCCGCCACATCGGAGAAGTAAACAGACTTCATACATCTCACGCATGCGCTACTAGACTTGACGCACCCAGGCGGAGCGGTGTGGGACGGATGTAGTGGGCATTGAGCCTTGCGGGAAGCTCGCAGGCGGCCCACGGCGGTGCGTGGCGGTGCGCAGCGGAGAATGTGGAATTTGAGCGTAACCCAGGTCTAAATCAGACAATATCAATGACGAATCTGGATTAAACCAGAACTAAACCAAGTAGTAAACCAGACTAAAGAAGAGACTGAAATCAAGGTCTAAACCCAGGACTACACCAGGTCAAACCCAAGGACTCAATCAGAAATAAAGCAAGAGAAAAGTGGGTCTGAATCAGGTCTAAACCTGGACAATATCACAGACCGAACCAGGATTAAACCAGGACTAAACCATGAGGGAAGCAGGTCAAAACTCTGGACTGAAACTAAGACTAAAACAGGTCTTAACCAGGACTAAACCACTACAACACCAGGTCTAAGACCAAGAAGAAGCAGATGGCTTTAGTCACCTTTGAAAGACAATATACACATGGAATTGTGGTCAAATTTAAATTGTGATTTAAACTAAAGAAAATTGTGATAAAATTTGTTGGCCTTAAAGGGGTCTCTAACCTTTTTTGTTATTTTTATGTAACAAAAATGGCAGCGAGCTACTCATGCTTCAAATAAACATGTAACTGTGTGACTCAAGTGGAATTCACCTGTAACCAAGATGTTTTATAAACTATTAAACAAAATGACTTGAGTTTTCCCTTTATTCTTTACTATATTTACCTGAATGTTTGGAGTGTTCAACATCACAAGGACGTATATAAAGATTTGACTTATGGATGGATGTAGAAATATATATTGGTAGATCCAAAGCTACATCTTGGAGATTGTTGATGTCGTCAAATTCAATGCTTTTTCTTTTTTTGTTGCCACCATTAATGAACAGAGGCTATATTGTCTATCAGATCATCTAAACTGTATTTATTTCTTTTTAAACAGCTGTTGAGCTGATACTTGAGTTGGCTCAAGGCAAATCTATGTCAAATTGACTGATCCAGTTCAAAGAGCTGTTCAAAAGAGCCGATTCGGTCATGAACGCTACATCACTAAATGTTGTGATATCAATAAATACTTTGGTGGTATATTGTGGAGCCTTACAAGTTTTCATTCAAGTGCTAAAGCTTCTGAATTACACGATTCCCCCGAAACCATGCATCCCCAGCTCCTGCGGCTCTCCTCTCCAGTCGATTGTGGAGGAGTGAAAGAAAACACTTGTGACTCAGTCGGAGCTGTGAAGACTCTTGTAAACCTGTTTTGACTCATTCTGAGGAGCTCCCGGCCAATTTGTTTATCAGGCTGGTGTGAGGAAAAAAAAAAGAAAATCCACAAACTGCCTTCTCAGCGCCGGGCAAAACACCGGGACGAGGCGAAGGTTAAGAAAACCTCAGCGCTGTCAAGATGGCGGCTAATCGAGCTGGAAAAGTTCTCACGTGTGTTCGCGCAGGGACCCGCATACCAGCACCAGTCATGCCATTGTGCACGTCACACCGAGGCGAGGAGAGGGAGAAAAAACACACACAGGTATTCTTCTGACAGATGCATGTACGTACACGCATTCTGCAGCCAGCTCTGCCCCGATAAGTCAGCGAGTCGAGCCGATCTGCTGACGGAGGCGGCTTTGGCCTGGTTCACCCCCTGGGCTCCCAAAACGCTGGCTTCAGCTTTATCTCTTACTGATTGTGGAGAGGCACTGCAGGCAAAGCTAGGAAAAGAATGTGTGTATGTACAGGTTTTGGGCCAGTTCGCTCTGACACACTGAATAAACGAAACAAACGAAGAGGCAAATGTTCGCGATTAGGTGTTTCATGATTGAACTGATTCATAGATGGAGAATTGTAACTCTAAAGGCCGCTTATACAATCTTGCAACAACATCTCCACTTTAGTAGCACCTAAGGCGTCCAGTTTTCCTAATGCATAACAATATTTCAAGGGTTAATTCTTAGCCTGATTTATAACTTTCACACATTTATTCACCAATAATTAGGTCATTCAAATCTTAACACACTTTGCAAAATCCAGGATTTATGCCGGTAATAGCAAATCAAATTTTATGCTTTTTAATACCATTTTAATGCCCAAATTCTACATTTTTAATGCCAAAAATGCCACAAATTGGTGCGTATTTAATATTAATTTCCATATTCAATACAAATTTTGACACAACTGACAACTTTTGAACAGAAATAGTGTATAATTTCTTTCCAAACAGCAGTATAGACACTATTTTTTGTCTTTTGCCAAACTTCTGCAGTAAAGCTAGTTGAACAATGTCTTTATTTTCCAAGAATTAATGCCAGTTTGAATTCTATTTCATGCTTTTTAATGACATTTAAGGCCTTATTTTTGACACAATTCATTCAATGACCCCGCGGAAACCCTGTTAGAGTCTGTAGATGCTACTAAAGTGAAATAAAAAATGTCTTCACTTGTCTCTTCTTATTAACCACACATCCACTGTTAAGACTTGTTTAGTTTGTGACAGCTCCTAAACCGAGCTGAACTCTGTGTGTCACCGACCGTTTTGTAAGAATTGCACAAGAGTCACGTTGCTCCTCCTCGGAGTGCTCTGACTGTAGTGTGCCCTGCCCCAGCGCCGAGTTCAAAGTGTCCCCCGCGAGTCCTTCCACCCAGAGCCACAACATTTAAAACCATTCAGGAGCACGCAGGGACCGGGAAGGGCAGATGAGATGATAAGTGGACCAAACTCAGAGGAGGGAGGGAGGGAGAGAGGGAGAGGGAGAGGGAGAGGGAGAGAGGAGAAAAGGGAGAGAGGAGAGAGAGAGCGAGAGAGAGAGTGAGGGGAGAGAGAAAAGACAGAAAGAGAGAGAAAGAGAGAAAGAGAGAGAGAGAGAGCGCGAGAGAGAGGCAAGCAAACAGGCCAGTTTTGGGCCAGTTTGTTCTCTCTTAAACATTCACCTAGAACAAATAAATGACATCATCTCTACAATAAGGAGTGTAATTATTCACTGATTCAACGATATGGGAAACTGCGTCTCCAATGACAATATCCTCTAAATGCACTTTTCTCACATTGTTGCAACAACAGCCAACAGCTCCACTTTAGCAGCTCCTACAGACTCCAACAGCTCCACTTTAGCAGCTCCTACAGACTCCAACAGCTCCACTTTAGCAGCTCCTACAGACTCCAACAGCTCCACTTTAGCAGCTCCCACAGACTCCAACAGCTCCACTTTAATAGCTCCTACAGACTCCAACAGCTCCACTTTAGTAGCTCCGAGGACTTAACAATATGCTGAAGGTTTGTTCACAAGGATTTTCCAAGTCCTAGTTTCAGGATCCAAACCCTTTATTTGATATCAACAAAGTAAAAGCATACATTTAAACCTGGTTCTGTCCATTATTTACATTTTGCCACCACAAAACAGACAATTTCTGTCTGAAGTGTTTAACGATTGTACGGATAATTCAGAGATGTAAACAAAAGAAAATGAGGTGTCAAGGAAAGAGTGATGCCACTATGATAAAGAAATGAGTTGAGAAATCTACTATCCATCTATAAATATCCAGATGAAATATCGCAAGAAGCCACAATATGGCTGTACAATCATTTTGTTCTTTGTGCCTGAACGTATTTGCACTCTTCGCTTTTAATGTTATTAATAGGTGAGATTTTCACACAGAGATTTCAAGAGATGCAAATAAACCTAAATATCTGTCAGACACCAGGGCTGACTGGGAGTATTGCATTATGGGTAAACAGTGAGTAGAAAAGGTGGAGGGATGATAAGAAGCTGTGACTAAGCAGCGACGTGCAAGACCTGGCCTGAGTGATTCATGCAGACGTCACACACACACAGTACACACATCCTCAGTACACACAAGTACACACCAACACACAGACACAAGTACACACCAACCAGACGCCCCAGTGGTGGAGAGCAACAAAGTAAAAAGTGCACATTCTACTTCACTACATTGTTGAACTGAAGTTAAAGTATTTCTCGTGTATTTTCAGTGATGAACTGTTGGTGAATCTAAAGTAAAGTTGACCTGGTTTAGACTTTGTTATGGTTTAGCCGAAATGCGGCCCTCAGACCAATATTTGGTGGCCCAAGCTTCTTGTTAAATTGGCACACGTCGCCAGATATGATACTTTTCCCTTCAAGTGTAACAATTCTACACAATTAAAACCTCCAAAACTAACATTTCATTGCGAGACAGAGCTTGCATTAAAGTTCCAGACTAAATAAAGGTGTGGGGGAAGGGGGACTGCGCAACATTTCACCCAATAAATAGAATAAATTACTACACACACATTCATTTTATTCCAAAAATATCTCTCCTAAGATCTGACTTGACATGTTTTGTATCTCTCATTTTAAATAAGTAAACTTTTTGCTCCTTTATCTTTGTTGGTTGCTTTGACTCAACAAAGAAAAGTGCGTCCTTCTACTCCACAGTCCACGCACAAACACAACCCAGAGCCTCGCCTTTTAAGTTCCCCCGGACCGCGGCACTGTACACAAAGCGGCTAACACGGAATCCCCTGCGATATCAACACACGCTACACACTTTACACACACACACACGCACACACACACACACACGCACACACAGGGCTGGTGTCAGGTCGCTCTGCCCTCGGTGCGATGTGTCTCTGAACGGCGAGCCTCTCCAAACACCTGCTGCTGCTGCACAAAAGGAGCGCTTGTGTCGGAGCCGCTCACGTGCCCCAGCGCCTTCAAACAAGTACACAAGGAGTACACAAGGAGTACACAAGATCCCTCAGAGGACCACGCAGACAGGGTTCGGCCTTTTAGTTTGTTTTTTTGTAATCAAAGAGGGTGAAGAACGGTGGCGCGTACAGGTTTTTACAAAGGAGAAGGTCACAGATGCAGCTCTAAACTGTAGTCTTTCATTTTAGTTAGTTCAGCTTGTATCTGGTCCACATTATATTTTCTATTCAGTACTTTCTAATCAGAGGTGGGTAGTACTTAGTAACATGTACACAAGTAGCTTTTCACCATATCAGGGTAGTTTTATCACACATTGTAAAGGTCTACTTGTGTAAAGTGATCGTGAATTACCCTGAACTGGTCACTCTTTCCACCATGAGCATTTTTACTTCTTCCAATATATGCTTTTAAAATGAACACTCAACAAAGTTGTGGCTTATAAACTTACTTTTGAGCATCTCAGCATCGATGTTTTATCATTTTTAGATCAAAAGGATAACCTAAAATCTGCAAAAGTTCAATGTCAGGCATATTTCTTCTATTTTTTTCTATCCTTGTTATATTAATATAGACTACATAAAGTGATCATTGATGTATTACAAATAGGTTTTAGCAGTAATTCTGTTACAGTATTCTTCAAACTAAAATACAAACACAGACCCTCAACGGTAAACAATAATATTTGACGACTTCTGAGTCTGTGTCTCAGCCTTGATTGGTTGAAACTATAACTAACTGTATTTTGTGTCATCAAAAGTATTACGGGTTAAGAGCATTCAAATGTCCATATTCACATTAAGTCTGTTAAAATATAGGCTCAGTTATGCTATAGTTGGTGTGTTTTTGTGAAACGTTCTGAATTAACCATGGGGTCAAACAAGCATATTCAATTTCTTGTATTATTTGTGTATCACGAAACAGATGCCTCGATACGATACATGTATATACGATATATTGCCGACACATTGAGCACAGCCCTGCCTAAAACCCTCATTTCTATGCACATATCCAGTCAATCTCACACACTTCCACAGCTACAGCACACGCCCGCTCATGATTCAGCCACATCTGTGCGTCCCACGGCCGGCGATAAAAAAGTAGAAGTTGCGAAAATTGTTTTAGGAAATGAGCGCCGTCGACACTCAAAGGAAGCGTCCCGAAACATAAACCTGCCAACGTGAGCTCATCGCGCCGCCACCTCTCACTCGGGGCGATGACTGGGCCCGTCCCGCTGGGTCCATGACGGAGGCGGATTAGGCCCGGACTTCCACCGCGGCTTTATCATATGGAGGGGATTAACCTGCGCTACGGATCACACACACATGGGAACAGCTCGGCGCACACTCCCGCCTTTGTGGAGCTTTTGGAGGAGGGGGAAGAAAAACAAGTCTGCGTTTCCATGCCGACGCAAGAGCCTGTTCAAGCGTAGACTCTATAGATGCACCGATCCAATACTAATATAGGAATATGAAATACAATATTGGGTAATTGCAGATACTTTTACCAACTCAATCTAAGTCAGTGGTTATCAAACTTTTCACACCAAGCACCACCTCATAAAAGATTTGACCTTCCAAGTATCACCAGGACTAGATCTCAGTGTTTACCATTAATAACGGAGACTATGGTGGCCCCAATTATCTCCACCACAGTATAAAAACAAGCTAAACAAGATGTTTGGATTGGAAATGACATTTCATGTGCTTCTTGTCTGAACATAAACACATAACATTAACTACAGTATATGATTTTTTTGTACTAATTATTCTATTCACAAATCTTTATGTTTTGTTTCTAAGATCACCATTTGAGGTACAGTGACACCGCAATATTCCTTGTGGATCAATAAAGTTTGTCTAAATCTAAGTCTCAAAATTAATATTAGATTAAATGATTTGAAGATAGGGCTGTGCAATTAATCAAAATTTAATCACGATTTCGATTACAACACTGCACGAGAATAGCATAATCGAGACTAAACAAAACAATGAAAACACAGCCCATTTTCAATATTATTCCCTCGTAGATGGTGCGTTCTAACATGGCAGTCAACTACACAACAGGCCCCAACTCTCCTTAAGTTATTTGTTCATCTGTCTTCCCTTAGTTCTACAGTCAGCAGTTTAATGTTTGGACCGGTAAGATGGTGCCTCAACCACATACACATCGACACAATCTGCTGGCCACGCCCCATTACATGACATCACAGTCCAAAGCTCTATTGGTTATAAGAAAGAAATATGAACAATATAAAGGCGAGACACAACAGGCATCTTCACATTAAGGTTTTGGATTATTGCACAGATTCAACTTTTCTTCAAAGAACAATATGGGAAATTGTTACTTCAAGTGCAATTTTATCAAAATGCTGTTCTCTTACACTCTTGCAACAACTTCTGCACTTTAGTAGCGTCTACAGCCATCAGTTTCCAGTCTTCTACTTTTTGAGGGATATTTTTCAGTATCTAATACCCAACTTGTTGAATTCGACTTTGAACCTCCAAAAACAAGGCAAAATTTGAATTTGTACAGACTTTTTCAGTAATAATTACCTAGCATATTCAATAACTAAACAAGATATCCAAAGCCCCATCTGAAAACATCTTTCAAAACGAATATATCAACAAAATAAACCATTCAATAGGTTTTGTCGCCGGAAATATAAGCAATTTGTCCATTTTTACACATAAAATGCATTATTAAAGATAACATTTCCGTCTCATATCGGTGTCAATAATCTACAGGAAGAGTTGGTCAAATTGATATCCACATCTCGAGTTACGTTCTTGATGATCGCTAACAGCGTTATCATGCCAGGGCTGCTGGTTTCCACGGCGACAGTAAAGTGTGTGTACTCGGGGCCGTTCCTTGCGGTGCGCCCGATCCGACAACAAAAGCTTTGGTAAATAACATAAATGATGGCTCAATAACCAAATCACGCAGTCTGCTCACGCTCCTCGCCACACGCGGGTGAGTCAGCGCCGAAATGCCCCCGACTATCGGCCGATCGTTGCGGGACAATAAAACAATTACGACTCGGAGAGATTGACTAGTTATGTAACTGGATTTCTCTCGGGATTTCCTTACTTTAAAGGGGGCAATGTACAGTAACAGGTAGGTTTCTGTGGGGCAATGAAGTCAAATCATGAACTGAATTATGCCAAAGTTAAAATTTCCAACTTTAATCTCTTAACATAATGTACATGCTTTCACTTGGGAACAAATAAAATCCCAGATCGTCGCAATAAGGCGTTGATTCAACATTTCTCCATAGATTTATACACAACATTGTAACTTCAAATAAGACCATTTTCTCAAAATGCATTTTTCTTACACTCTTGCAACATCTCCACTTAAGCAGCACCTACAGCCATCAAGCTTCCCAGTTTTGTACTTGATGATATTTTGAAGGTTTGTTCCAAGGGATTTTCCAATATTGAATTCCTGGCCTGATTTATTGAGTTTTGAACACCGGAAATGTTTTAAAAATATATTCATTAAAGGGACTATACTTGATTTTTCTTTTCCTAGTAGTGGAATGAAATTAGTTTTTTCATTTTTAGTATATTGCAAAACTCAGACTTATCTGGGAATGTATACTGTATATAAAGCATTTATTGTCATGGTTTGCAGGCTAGTTTTCCTGCATTTACGAGACTATGATCCTAAAATGAAATGTGCTTCACATCTCTAAGAAGAAACAGGATTTTGGAAATGTGTTAGGAAAGTTAGGAATGAGGTTGGACCACAAATATTCAATTATTTTACTCACTCCCTCTTCCATATTTGTAATTTAACAAATCAGGTAGAGTGCCTTTAAAATAGCATTATCTTATCTTAATAACTAGTTTGCTAGTTAGTTAGAAAGCTAAACCAGATATCCAAAATCCAAGCAGAAAAAAATCTTTGCAACTAATATGTCAACAACATAAAAGCATTAGATATTTTACATTTTGTCGCTGAAAATCTAGGCAATTTTGACCATTGTTTCACATTAAATGCCTCATTTTTATACAAAAACATAAAATAACAGAAAACTTGCAATACATTATTTCCTCATATGTATGCCAATAATATACAGAAAAGCTTTCAAATTGATATCACTCAATCCACATTTTTTTCCTATTCGTCTGCGGTGTCTCGCCTTAAAAATGTCATTAAAAAGCATTGATGTGATTCCAGCTGACTGTACAGTATACATGTACATTTCTTTGCAAATATTAGCAGTGCTCGACTTTTATTACTCCATAAGTTCAACAAACATACACAAATAAAAGTACAAAACATGCTCCAAAGCAGGATTATCAAGAATATTCTGTCAATTTTCTGTCAGTTTCATGTACATTTTCCCTCATGAGTCGCCTGTTGAGTCCAATCTTACTTTGAAATATCCAACTTTCCCCATATTCCTCCATTTGGTGCGAAAAGGATGAAAGGATGTGACAGATACCATTTATAATATTGTATCTGGGCTTTGAAATGGCATAAAAACATTACTTTTGAGTTGCTGATGTAGAAACCCTCCTATTGTAGCATTCTGTATTCTTTCAGCGTACTTTTTTCTATTTTCATTACGGCTTAAGAATAATCGCAATTGAATCAAAATCACTGATTGAACAGTCGTAAATCGGCAAACCTCAAAGACTGCAATTAATCACGCCATTTGATCATGCAACAAATGGAAATACTTGGGCTTCTTCCTGTGGTACCTCCTTGAAAACTAAGAAGTAATCCAAATTTCCATTATAGATGCAAATATACTATTCCCTTCGCTGCCTCTTATATGAAAGCACACAGTAGTGACATTTTTCTGACTCAAACAATTACTAAACAGCCTTGAACAGTTGAAGATTAGAGAAAATCGTGTGGCAACTCTTAACTGTAGGGCATTGTTTCCATGTTGCAGAAATGTAAACAGGCATGTATCCGGAGGTGTCGTTGTGCCTGACGCCACAGAGAAGTCATGCGTTTCTGCTGTGAAAATCATCAGCGTCAGTGTTTTTTCACAACAGTCGAACCGGTTTTTGCGATGCGTGTTGAATAATCGCGCAAAAATAAAGCCAATACTTTTCCCGGGTACAAATGAGTCAGCGCTGTGGTGTCATTGAACCAGACGAGCCTAAGGCCAAGAACCTTTGAAGAACCCAACACCAGGTGGAGATCCTGTTTACAGAACAAGCTTCTCGCGTGTTCCTCTGGAGGTTCATAAACGCGGCGGCGGCCAAATCTCTGTGTAGATAACATTTATCCAGTTATGAGGCCGAGGGTAAGGTCACTGCAATAATGTCATCAGCAAAGTCGACACACAGTGAGGACAAAGCGAATCGGATAAGAGCAAACGCATGTGTTTGGTTTCCACACGTGATCCAGTCAGATGTTTGGTCATGACAGTTAATGCGCTGATGAAGAAGTGAAAAATGACAACTAGAGCTGTGCAATATGGCTCAAAAAGTATTGTATCACATAAATAAATCATAATATTAGGTGAGGCAATGTCCATATCGCAAGAGGCCACAAGTCTTCCATTGATTGCATGTTTTCTGACACAAAATGACTTATGAATCGGCCTCAAATTGAATAACATTTCTATTCAAAATGGTTTGCAGGAATCTTTGCAAACCATGCAAGTCTGATTTATTGAGACATTTTTCATATTAACTGGATCTACAATACATTTTAGGGATAAAACAGGCTTCAAAAATGCAGATGGATATGTTTCCAATGGATTATTTCCAACATGACAACAGGGTTTTCAATGCCATTTTAATGCCCAAATTCTACATTTTAATGCCAAAACTTGGTGCGTATTTAGTATTAACACAATTGACAACTTTTGAAGAGAAATAGTGTATAATTTCTTTCTAAACAGCAGAATAGACACTATTTTTTGGTTTTTGCCAAATTTCTGCAGTAAAACTAGTTGAACAATGTCTTTATTTCCCAAGAATGTTTGATTTAATACCAGTTTGAGTTCTATTTAATGCTTTTTAATGACATTCAAGGCCTTATTTTTGACACAATTCATTTAATGCCTTTTAATGCTGTTTAATGCCGTGCGGAAACCCTGAACAATTCCTATTGTTTTACAGAAACCAATTTACATTTGCGAAATGATTGTTGCACTAATTTACGGTCTCTTGAATGTTTTTAAGACTTCCTAAATTATGTTCAAGACTTTTTAATACTGTTTAAGAGCTTTCTTTTGGTTGATTTTAATTAAGCCATTATAAAAGGTGCCCACACACTAACCCACCACAGATCATGCCATGAGAGAAAGTTTCTATTGAGCCACGCCTCCTCAGACTAAAAATCTGGCTAAAATCCCTCTAGTGTGTGTCCAGCTTTAGACACCGTGGACACACTTGTTTCTTAAAATATCCCAATATTGCACACCCGTAACAAATATTACAAGTTTTTTTTCAATATTATGCAGCCCTACTGACAACATGTAAAGTAGAAGGTCCAAACGGCCTCCCGTTTGCTTATCTAGTCAAATATGGATGTTCTGGATGGATATGCTTTTGCATATATGCAGTGATCTGCGCACACAGTTCAAATCCATTGTCCCAAAAGATACATCATAATATGCAACGAGAAAAGGCCTGGCATTATATTATATTTGCCTCCACCTCATTACAAACCCACAGCAAACTATTTCTGATTAGTATGAATCAGTATAGTATGAATAGGCTAGATGTTCTCCTACTTTTAGCACCAAGAGAGAAGGTTAACTCCTTCTGGTTTACTCTCCACAGCGTGCTCAAGTCGTTATTAAGCTGATGAGGATCTTTGGACAAGATGGAAACGTCCTACACTTCAACTACAGAGTACAGTATCGCAAGAAGCCACAAAATATCGCAAATTCACTTAAAAGGGACTCTGCGGAAGTTAAAATAAAAAAAATAATATATTTTCCACCCCCGACATGCTCCAGCAATGTCCCGCGCTGTACTGTGAGCCCACACCTATCCCACTCAATTGCCGCTATAAGCCTGCACCGTCACTCTAAAG
>OMNZ01104830.1:0-26533 GCA_900303255.1 Lesueurigobius sanzi | reverse complement strand
CGTCATTTTGTCAACACTTTCTAAAACCAAACATGCATTTTTTGGCCTTGGTTTGGTTCTGATTTAGTGTTTTTGGAGTCTTCTTTTGACACAATTTGCTGAAAAAGATATTACAGGTGTCTGAATTGAATGGAACGGTTTATCCAAGTATCGCAATAATATCGTTATCGTGATATTGCGTGCCCGTGTCGCATATAGCAAGTTTTTTTTTCAGTTCCCACCACACCGAACACTTTCCCAACATCTCTTTTCGACTCTATGGAGTGTTTTTCACAACTTGTCACTTTTCACACTCGTAAGACATTGCCTGCCAGCTCATAATCAATAAAAACGCTTTCTAATTACATGGTCTTTTTCACAGACACCGCAGCATATTCAACAAACTGAAGGACAAAACACATTTCATTTCACTACTAGTAAAGAAACGGATAGGGCTTTTAGTTCGGCACAATTTTCTGTGATAGCAACACTCCGAAACCGTGCACCTCTCCCACTGTTGTCCGTTTGTCATCCCAGACGAAGCATAACGCCGTATATGAAAACAACTTTAGACAGCCCCCATGTCATCACGCCGTCAGGTTACTGTCAGAGCTCGTGCGGAGGGGAAATGAGGTAAGCCGCTTGTCCAAACACTCGCTTATTTGAGAAAAAGGTCATCGTCCCCTCACTCTCTTTCCCCCCTCCCTCCCTCCCTCGCTTTCTTTATCAGACGCCAGTGTGTGTGAACCTACAGTAGTCTGACAGGAAGCGCCGCATGCTCCTTTATGTCAGCCCACGAGCTCTTGCCAAACGCTTGCGTGCCGTGCGTGCGTGTGTTTGCTCGTAAAAAAAAAAAAAAAAAAAAAAGAGAGAGAGAGAGCGAGTGAGAGAGAGAGAGAGCGAGCGAGAGGGAGGGTTTATCTGTCTGCGAGGAGGCCGTGCGTGAGAGCAACCCGAGCCACTACCGAGCGCCTCTTGTGCAGCTTCGTGCGAGCCTCTTCGTGCCAGTGTACACAAGTGCGTGAGTGCGTGTGAGAGCGAGAGAGAGAGAGAGAGAGAGAGTTGGGGAGTGTGTGTGTGTGTGTGTGTGTGTGTGACCGAGGCGGAGAGGGCCGAGGAGTCGCCAAAACGCGGCCGTAAACGCTGACCGCACAAGGCAATCGGGGGGTCAGGGCAGTTCGCCGCGTCCTGACATGAGAGCGGCCGGAGTGCGCAATGGATAAGTGGGAAATGGATAACTGGGAAATGGATAAGTCAAATCAGGAGACGGAGAGGAGAAGGTCGTGGAGCGAGTGGAGTGTGGTTCTGCGTGTCTATGCAAAGGAGCGTCCATTGGTCATGACTTCAGGGCTTTGACAGATATACAAAGCTGTCCTCGAAGTCATCTAGAGCGGTGGTTCCCTTTTCAGGAGGTGGCCAGCCTACTCCGGGCAACACTGGGCCATTGAAGAAGTGCAAAACCACCTTCTGAGTCGATTTAAATGACAGTTGCTGGGTTAAATTCATCATGACTAGGGCTGGGTATCATTACCTCAACTATACTTTTTTCCATACCTATACTAAATTATTTGTCATCTACACAAAAAAGTAAATATCAAGATAAGTTTAAATGACCCAAACTCATCTACTTATCTAAATTTGAGCTGTTTTGATGAGTTAAAGGGACTATACCCTCCTTTAGTATATTGCAAACTCAGACATTTCTGGAAATAACACAGTGCATCTAAATATAAAGCATTTATTGTCAATGTAATGGTTTGCTGGCTAGTTCACTAGCATTTCTGTGACTATGACCCTAACAAGTGACCCCGCCAGTAGCTAAATGTGCTTATAAACTCATCTCTAAGAAGAAACAGGATTTTAGGAATGTGTGAGGAAAGTTAGGAATGTGTCCGGACCACAACTATCAATTTATTTTACTCCCTCTTTCATTATTTGTAATTTAAAAATCGGGTATAGTGCCTTTAAGTTTTAGTGGCTCATTTGGCCTAATTCTAACTTCTTCTAAGGTGTTTCTGACTTGTTTGGATAGATTTCTACTCTTGGTCTTATCCTTTTGGCAGTTTTATTTTCCAAATTCAAGCAAGATTACCTAGAATCAGTAAAGAATTGTCATGAAATAAACCAAATACTCCAGACAGTAGTAAATATGTCTAATCTAGTCAAAACTGCTCTAAACAAAACTAATATTCTCAAATCAAGTCATTTATACTCGAGCTGGATGTTTAGTTTTGTTGTGGAACCACAAAACAGAACAATAATGGTCATTTATTCAATAAAATACTATTTCTTTTAGTGTTTTTGTAATTTATTTGAGCTGAAACACCTAAGTCTCTTTCTTTAGTGCAGTCTCAAGACCCAGAGGCAGAAAAAGGTTTTTTTTCTGTACCAATTAAGTTTTCGATACCGGTATCTTAATTATTTTGTTGTTTAAAAGGGACTCAACGGAGGTTGTCCATTTTCATACTCATGACTGCCACCTCTGGCCGTCCGTGTAACTGCAGTCTCCATGTTAAGCTGGTGAATGACTACTGCCTCGGTCCGAACACGCAACTTTAGAGTGACAGTGCAGGCTTATAGCGGCAATTGAGTGGGATAGGTGTGGGCTCACAGTACAGCGCGGGACATTGCTGGAGCATGTAGGGGGTGGAAAATATATGGAACGGTTTATCCAAGTTATAAACTAAATTCTCAGGTTCTTAGATCAGTGGTTCTCATTCAACTGATATGACGTCAGGACCCACCATCAACCTGGAAAGACAAAGCCTCGACCCAAATAGGAATTTAATTTGTTATATAATGGAAAATACTGCATTTCCCCCACAAAATTAGCATAAGATAAGCCTTTAAACAAGATGAAAACAACTCAATAACAGATGTTTTAACAGACTCGGGGGTTGCTTTATCCTTTTTCATGAGGATAAAATTACAGCCATAGCAACCTTTTTCAGTATCAAAAGATGATGAAAGTTTAATCCTCAGTCATTTCCCCATCAAATACCACCAAGTTAAATAACTTCCAAGTTGCGACGAGCCAACAACAAGATGAAATCCAAACTAAACTGTATAAAAAGGGAATAAGTGGATCTAAATTGTGAGTTACTGAAGCACAAATGAAACTAATTAAAATGCAGAACGTCTGAAATTGGAGATTATCCCGGAGACCACAGGCTTTTGAAACCACTGATCTAAATACAGTCGACAACAAATGGTGTCAATACATAGACATTTGCATCTCTGCTACGACAGGCTTTGGCATTCTCTGACCAATTCCACGTCAGAATTACCAAAGGTGATGCGTCAATGCAAAGCTCACACCAGGCTGGCGGCAGAGTGAAAGCTTTTGTCAGAACTGCATTTGTTTGGGCCAAATTTAAGCCCAAAATAGTTACATTTGTGGCCAATTCTTCACTTGTGCTACTTATATTTTGTTTTGTTTTGAGTGCTACTGCGGTTACTTCCTCGCCTCTTAATATAAACTTAGATTTATCTTGGAAGAAAACAGATCTCGTCCTGCACTTCCCTTCTATCAATCGAACTGCTTAAAAAATCATAAAAGGATCCTCAATTTCCATCCTTCCCTTCATAAGTTTAGTTAAGGGGAGACACCACAGGCAAATTTCATTTTTTATATTCAGGTTTTGCACCAGTTTGCTCTCAACATATATACTTTCACCTGGAAACAAATGAATGACCTCATCTTTACAGTAAGGAGTGTAATTATTGCACTGGCTCAACCTTTCTTCTTCTTCTAATTCTCCACTTTAGTAGCAGATACAGACTCCACATTTTTCAGTCCTACAATATTTTGAAGTTTTGTTCAGAGGGATTTTTCAATTTTTAATTCCTAGACTGATTTATTTCAACAAAATGTATTCACTAATAACTACTAGTTAATTCAAAAGCTAAACAAGATATCCAAACTGAACAAATCCAAACAAAAAATACATACGTTAAAACCTGGCTCTGCCCATTATTTATAGGGATGGTCCAATATGGAAAAAGTCCCTGCCGATAACAGTTAATTTAGTGAGTAGACAATGGTGGCTCCTTATGCCCAAAAACAGGCTGAATATGTTATTTTGTGTGACAATATGCATTTTGCATCAATAATTGGATGGATAAAAGTCCATTGTTCTGATAGACCCATGTAAATAGCCAAAAGTGGCTTTCCCTCAACAATTGTATTTGATCATCTTTTTCTAATAGCCATCATAGTCTCGAACGAAATCTGAGTGAACCACTGTAACCCATTATCATTTTGTCCAATAATGAATTTAGGAACTTTATTCGATGTGAGACAGTCACGCTATTGATTTTAAACGTTCATTCATTTATTTTTATTTATTTCAGGCAAAGGCAGGAGCAACACAGTGTAAAAAAAGAGCTTATTGGTAACAAAATCAATTTTGCCTGAAAGGGAGTGGGAAGAGGAGAACTTAAATGTTGAGATTAAAGGTACTATACCTGATTGTTACCTAGAAGAGGAATGACATTTGTTTTGTCTTCCTTTAGTATATCGTAAACTCAGATATTTGTGGAAATAATACTGTGCATCTAAATATAAAGCAATTTTCAATTTAAATAAAACAAATCAATTTCGAGAGTTTACAAGCTACTTTTCTGGCATTTCTGTGACAGTGATCCTAAAAAGTGACTCCGCAAGTTGTGAAATTTGCTTATAAAGTCATCTCTATGAAGAAATGGGATTTCAGAAATGCATTAGGAAAGTTAGGAATATGTTTGGACCACAGCTATCAATTGAATTTACTCTTTTTTACTTTTTTTTTTGGTAGTAATTACTTTATTTGGTCAACCACATTTTGAGACATAAGAGAAGGCAATAAAGAAAAAAATAGATTTACATAAAGCAATGTCAATGAGCGAACATGCTTTTTTTTCATAAATATATACTGTACATACCAATGATCGTGACCGAAGAGGTTAGGCTGAAGTTTAACTTATTTTTGCCTAACCCAATTCATACAAAACTCTTCAAAATTGTAGCCAAACATACATTAGTAAATCATCAATCTAAGAGAAAGGGGGAAAAAATAAGAAGAATAATGAGAAAAAAAATCAATGACAACAATAAAATATGCTTAGAGATCAAATAGACAGAAGACTTGCATACATAGAAATAAGACCTGTCAGACTAATCATTCTTGGGCTTGGTATTTTTCCTAGAATAAATTTAATGTGCTTTTTAAACGTTTTCAATGTGTAGGAGTTTTTTTAATCTGTCGTCTAGGTTATTCCATAAACTCACTCCTCTGCTTTTTTTGTTGGTTCTTGCCTCTTTTTTTTTTTTTGAAAAATCTTTCACTGTAAAATGTTCGGCAATTTTGACCACTTTCATGCATATTACATGTTATTGTTATATTTCTCATATTTTAAATCAGTAATAATTGTAATTCTATGTAATTATGAGGCACTTTGAATTGCCTTGTATAATGCAGATGTTTCAAAATGATTCAGGGATGTCCATTGTGTCTACAGGCTGGACATGTCAAGGTAAAGAAACAACATTTCTAATCCTAGAGTCTGAATGAAAGAAACTCGCAAGCTGTTTCAAAATGATACCGATTTCCTCTCTTCACCTGCAGCGTCTGTCCTTAAAACCCTAAACCCTCCATTCTCCTGAAGCTGCGCTGTAACTTGTGACCCGGCCGTTTTATCGAATGCGGCAGACACTTGCTCGGCGACGCATGTGAAAGTGGCCTTTATCACCGGTGCATGACTTGGCCCTTGTCCATCCGTCACACACACACGCACAAACACACAAACAGCACAGAACAGCTGGCGAGCGTTGGCGCTTTCAGTTCTGCCGCTGAAACCGAAGAGGAAGCTCTCGTTCTGCGCCAAGAACCGTTCCCCAAAACGCCAAAGTAGCTTATCACCCGCAACAAGAGGCCTATCTGGTTACCGCGGGATGGTTCGGAGAGTCACGAGAAAGAGAAAATCAACTGTATCGCCCATTGTTTGCTCAAAAAGCGGGTTTTCAGCGGTGTAGGAATTGGATATTGTTCTTCTGTTGTCACCCAGACCTGCCTATTTAACAACCCGGGTATTCAAATTCGCTCCCAGCCCTACTTAAGGAAGATTAGTGATATGTATCCGCCACAATGCATGAGTGAGTATTTGGTTACTGCTTTGAATGGGTAGAACTGAAAGCAGAAAACGCTCGGTCATTGAAAAGAGAAGCAGAGAAATGAAGAGCGACTGCTTCCTCTTATGAGACCACATCTAAATAAATGTGATGATTAAAAGCGCAGGTGCATGCTGGGAACTGTACTTACTGGTACTTGAGCCGCACTTGCTCATTGTCGGGGTTGCAGTAAAGTCTCTCCAGTTGCTCCTGGGAATCGTCGGCTATGCTCTGCCACTTGTGCGTGCTGCTGCGGCGGATCTGCCAGTGGTAGGGCAGAACCGTGTGGTGGTGGGCGCAGTCGTTGCCGTAAACACAGAGTCCTTGAAGGAAATCCACACAGATGTCCACAGAGTCCGCCTGGTGCGTGTGATACTGCAGCTGTGTGAGCAGCTCGAACACCAGGTCCAGAGAAGCCTCCTCGCTCTTATCCTGAAACAGCACTCCTTTGTGGGGCTCGCTGGCTAAAAGCAGGGGAAGGGTCTCCTGGACAGCAGTGCAGTCTTTGAGCGGGAGGCTTTTGGAAACAGAGGTTAAAAGGTCGTTGCTTTTGATGGAGCAGTCCTGAAGAGGGGTCTGAGCTTTGACTATGGGGGGTATATCCGTGCTGGGGGCAGTACTCCCGGTCGGCCTTAGGCTTGGTTTCACCTGAAAGCAGTGACTACTGTGTGAGGTGGGATCAGGGATTTTGGAGCGCTCCCCTGTGCGCTCAGTCTCTTCCAGTTCTGCAGTAGTATCAGCTATTTCCACATCAGTGTCCCGGGATATGAGCCCACCAGAGCCATCACTGGCAGCAGTAGAGTCTTTTAAACAGTCCTGGTCCATACAGTTCTGTTTCACTACAGCAGCAGCACACAGGCTGCCAGGAGTCCGGCCCGGCTGGTTCCGGGGCACAAACACCCCATCCCCAGAGACCAGTGTGTCCGAGCTGAGGAGAGTGGTCAGGATAGGGTCCTCCAGGGCACGGTGCAGGCATTTGGCATCCAGTTTTCTCTGCTTCTTCTTGAAAAAAGGTTTCACTAAAGGTATTTTATCAGACAGCCCCACAATCTGGTTCTCTGTGAAGTTGTCCCCTTCACCCATGTTTAAGCTGATATCCAGCGACAGCCCAGTCGGCACAACGTCTGCTGATTTCTGGAGAATGTGCAAAGTTTTATCCATGATCCCCTTCTAAAGCCAGATAGCCCTGGGAGAGGAGAAAGAGAAGAGAAAGAGGTAGTCATCAAAGATAACACCTATAATCCTATAAGCTCCGTTTCCAAGGTGAAGTCATCTTGGCGCATAAAGCTATGATTAATGGTTGCTTGGACGAGCTATTATGCCATTAAATACCTCTTTCCTTTCTTGAAGCACAGCCCTCGCCCTGTCTGAGCCGAAACGAAACCTGTCCTGCGACAAATTCTGACTATCCCAACTGCAGCAGAACAACCTCCTCTGGTGCTATGAGCAGTGTCAGGGGCAAATAAGACATGAATAACAAGCTGGTGTCGTTTCTATAGTGGCAGCTGCTTCTTAGCGCTCTGCAAACAGCATTAAACCACAAACAATGGACTAAAGGCTATTGTCTTAACAAGTACCACCGCGCAGTATCCTTATCTCCACGTTCAAACGGCAACTTAACATATATATCACTTCCTAGTACTCCCTCGCCGTCTCCCATGCAGGCACTAACCGAGCTCAGGCATTCATAATAAACAAATGTCATTATATACAAATAATTATGTAGAATGAGTGCTTACTAAGCATTAAATCGTGTGCCTTTGGTCGCTCACTAACGTCATCGTTGCAATTACAGCTGCGTCTCCAGGCTGCAGCGATAAAATCATTACTGTAACAAAACCTCTCTCTCTCGGGACTATGTATTTTGATCAGGGCAGTCCGATACGCAGCTCCTGCCGTCTACGTGCCGCTTACACAACGCTGGCCGAGCAAGTTTGCACGTAGGCTCCAGTCTGTGTCCAACACACACAGCACTGCGGCGGAGCAGCGGCCAACACTGATACAACACTGTTATTACCCAACGACACAGCGCACTTATAACGCACTTATTCTCTTCATTAAACGCGTCTTTAGCGAGGATCAACGCTGTGAAGTGGGAAAGCTTCGCTAAAACAAACACAAAGCGCGCAGCTACAGCGGGCTGGCGACCAGAGCTACAGCTGCCGCAGTCTTCGTCCGAAGAAACAAGGAACAGTGCATTTTTGGGAACCAGGACACAAGACCGTACCTGCGCCACAAAGTCCGCCCCTCTCCCCCAGATCTCGACTCTCTGTGTTGGGTAATATCCAGTGCGCACATCGGCTAAGCGCTTATCCTCTCGATAGAAGTAGTATCCGTGTCGGGACTAGGCTGTAGTCCGCTGAGGTGATGTGCCGTGTCCCTGCGCGGCCCCCGTCGCTCTCATACTCGTGTGTCTTTGTATCTTCTCCTGGACAGAAGAGTGGGGCCGACAAAGACCCAGCTCTGAGCACAGCTGTGGCGAATGACGATCGCGCTCGCTGCCTGCCGGCTCCTCGCGTCAGGCCCCGCCCATTAACCTGGTCACAGGGCTGTGGGCGGGGCTTAGCTCAAAGCACAAGACCAGCAGGAGCGCGAGGGAGGCGTCTGCTGGTGTGTGCGGGAGCTGCAATGGGAACAAAGTATTATTTTAATCAGGTCCCCAGATATTTACAACTAGGGCTGTGTTTCTTTGAGAACCTGGTGATACCATGCGTACCTCGATACACAGGTCACGATACAATATGTACCTCGATACACAGCCTTCTCAATACAATTTGACACTGTTTGATATGATTCAATAACAAAACATGGACTTAATTCTCATTAGTTAATCGTGAACATTATCCACTTACTCATGTATTCTCTTTAATCTAAGAATATAGAACATAAAGTACATTTTGGTTAAATACTTGCACCATAAAGTGTTCAGAATAATTGGTTTTGGCCACAGTGTAACTGATCTCAAGGTTCACGATACAAAATCTTTTACATTTTTCCATGATTTTTTCCCCAGTCTTGCTGCCGTGTAATACCCTGGCATGTGCCAGATGGATCTGGTAGCACTCTGATTTGAGTTCTACACATTATCAATCTGGGATGGCTCTCTTTCAATCCACTCGTGAAAGGGACGAGCGGACTTGCATACATAGAAATAAGACCTGTCAGACTAATCATTCTTGGGCTTGGTATTTTCCTAGAATAAATTTAATGTGCTTTTTAAGATAATTGGGTAGTATCCGCCTACCATACTTTTGCCAAATCCAGTCCGGAGAAAAGCACAAATGTCTCTTTGCTCTCTTTCAAAGCAGAAGCAGCTAAAACATTTCAGCTAAAACAGAGCATCAAAAAGTAAGGCCTTAGACGTAGCCATGTTTGTTATTCTTCAGCGGTTGGTGTGACGTCATACCAACATGTCCCGCCTTAAACCCCAATGCAGGTACGTCTTTGGTCTGCACAAATGGCTGAGTCGAGCCGAACGTAAGTGATTGGAGTCTTTCAAGATGTATTTTTCCGAGTTTGAGTAATCACAGTAATCACAAATCTCGCTGGAATACATCCTGCAGCGCAAGGTTAGCCATCTTACACCTGAGGGACAGAACGACAAGAGCCACGATAATGACACTGTATCTTTTTAAATTATATCGATACATATCTACGTATTGATATTTTGAGCACACCCCTATTTACAACTGTAAAATGGAACAAAAAGTTATATTCATAATATAAAAAGTGGGGTAATACTAAGCTTTTAACAATCAGGATCATTTTGAAAGTAAGACCCAGCATTTTCAAGGGGTTAATTCATTTTAAAAACTATAGAAACTATAGAAATATATTACTGAGTGTTAATTCATCTCATGTTGCTACCGACAAAAGCTATCTTCTTCAGGGACTTGTTACTTTCATCTATAAAAGGTTTATTTTCTTTGGTTTAGTGGTGCCAACACGAAACAGATTATGAACAATAATACACCAGGGCGCATGAGACTTCTTTCAAATCATAAGCACCATCTCGTGGGCCGAATCGCCAAATTTCCGCCAAAAGTCCCACTTTGGGCACCCCTAATGTGTAAACCATGTCTTAACAATAACAACAACAAAAAAAACACTTAACTTAATTAACTATACCTGGTTCTTATCTAGTCGTGGAATGAAATTTGGTTTGTCATCCTTTTACTAAACACAGCCATTTGCGGAAATAAAACTGCATCTAAATTTTACGAGTTGGCAAGCTACTTTTCTTGTATTTTTATGACAGTGACCCTAAAAAGTGACCTCTGCAACTTGGGAAACATGCTTATAAACTCATCTATATTAGGAAATGTGATTTTAGAAATGAGTTAGGAAAGTCAGGAATGTGGTGTCATCACCAAAGCATAAATTAGCAGCTGATTGTCACTTCTCTTCTCCGCACAAGTGCAATAATGTTTACTGGCCGTACGTTGAGTCAGCTGTTCTTTGCTTCTCGTTTTACCAGCACTCAGTTTTAGGAACCGGCCGCTGCCTTCGTTTGGTTTCATTGTTTGCACACACACAATCCTGCTCGACCAAACCGTGAGGACTTCTCCGCAGTCTTGGTTTCTGCGCGGGGCAAGTACAGTAGGTTTCCACATCCGGCTGAACCAGTTAACATGGCAGCTGTTGCAAAAGGTCTTTTTTTTTTTTCGTTATATGTCATATCGGTTCAGAGGAAAATGAAGTAACCCTCTGCTTCCTTTTGGATATTGTGGAAGTTACAAGGCGGAAACGCTCATTCAATCGGTTTCTGTCTGTTAATGATTGTCTTAGCGGTGACTGATGTCATTTTTTGTAAAAGCTTTGTTGAATTTGCATTTCTAGAATGTTACAACATACTGGTTTTTGTGTTAGTTTCACACGGAAAAAGCACAAATCTTGTTGTATGACTTTATTTTATGAGTTTAGCTTGGAACAAAATGTCAGTGAGGCTTATTTAAGACAGTACAGTTTGGATATTTTATAGGAAAAAGTAAATTTTCATTTTTTATTTTATCTCATACAACACATGCCAACATATAAACCTTCACCTAGAAACAAATAAATTGCCAAAAAATCACAATAAGGTGTTCAATAATTGTAGTGATTCAATGGTTCTCTGTAGAACTATATACTATAAAGCATTTTTATCACATTGTGGCAACAACATCTTCACTTTAGTAGCTCCTACAGACTCCAAACCTTCCAGTCTTGTACTTAACAATATTCTGAAGGTTTGTTCAGAGAGATTTTTCAATACCTAATTCCTAGCCTGGTTTATTGCGTTTTGAACTTTAAAAAGCAAGGTGAAAATATAATTTTTACAGATTTACTCACTAATAAAAAGCTTGTAGTCCAAAAAAGTTCATCTGGTCTTCTAGTGATAAACTGTTCAAGTTTTCTTTTTGATCAGACCAGTTTAGGTTTAGGTTTTTCTGCATACCTGACAGTTTCGACTGCTCACTCCCTGCAGTCTTCCTCACAGTTGGTCACATGGTGTTACTGTGACGTGTCTTGTCAGCTGACTTATACAGTTTTTGTCACTTTTTTCCCACTGGTGTGCGTAGGATGACAGCGCCATCTGCAGTCCAACTTCTTCAGTACAGCGTTGCAGGTGTGTGAAAACAAAAAAGCCCCCTCATCCCAATTTACTGTCCCGGCGGCACGTTTCTGAATTTCAATAGCCTCCTTTATCCAGCTGACAAGACAGTAACAGTAAAAGTGAGTCGAAACTGTAAGGTATGCAGAAAAATCTAAATCTAAACTGGTCTGATCAAAAAGAAAGTAATAACAAGCTTATTTAAAAACTAAACAAGATATTCAAAATCCCCTCAGAGAAAATCTTTGTAACCAATATATCAACAAATTAAAACCATTCATTTAAACATGGCTTTATCTATTGTTTTGATTTTGTCGCCAAGAATTTAGGCAATTTTGGCCATTTTTATGTATTATGCTGCGTTCCAGTTGTCTTCAGAAGTCAGAATTTCCGAGCTCTGGCCAGGAGATTTCAACTGGAACACACACCAACCTTGTAATTCCGACTGGGAAACTCGGATTGGATCTCTCAAGTCCAAGTTAGAGAAAACAACATGGCGGCGCCCAGTGTTAGACATAAATACAAACAGCCGACTGCTATATTTTTATATTTCTTGTGTTTCTGACCCTTTAGTTGCCCTCTGTTGCTCGCCCGCTGTCTGTCACTCGGCTCCAGCACTGCAATTGAGCCTCAGCAGTTATTAAATAGACTGTTTGACCTGCGATGCTAATGTTGCTAACGCACCAGGGGCTAATGACAACAAGAGCTGTCTGCGCTCTGTAAATGACTTGAAACATGATTCATGAAAACATAAATACAAACACACTGTTCGGGTTTATAAAATAAGTTAGTTAGGGGCATAAACTGCTGACTTTTACCAACTTTGTATCTTAAATTATGTATTTGTGTCACTATCTCATTAAAGTTTCCGACCTGACAACTGGAACACAGTAACTCGGAGGAAAGGTCACTCCCAGCTCAGAGCTGAAACTAGTGACAAAATATGTACAAATTCAAATGTGATGTTCAAAACAGGTTAGGTACAAAATTTAATGGCTGTAGGTGGCAATAAAGTGTAGATGTTGGTGCAAGAACGTGAGAAAAATGCAGTTTGAGAAAGTGGCCTTTGAAGTGATCATTTTCTGTGTAAATCTATGGAGAAATGTTGAATCCGTGCCATAATTGAACACCATATTGTGAAGATTTGGTCATTTATCTGATTCCAGGTGAAAATGTATATGTTCAGAGGCTGCTGACACTTATAACTAGTTAATAACTGACTTATTCCAACCACCTAGACAACCAGAATATCTTATTTTAAGATTCTTCACAAAGACAAAACAAGCTAGTTCCATTGGCAATTTTTCAAACAGAAAACACAATATATGATGCTATCTTATCTATATCTACAATTTCATGGCATACAGTAGAAAGGACCTTGTACAGTCATGCGTATGGAAACTACGTAAGTTGAGGTGAGTAAGACAGAAACTCCTCTTTATGATAACTACACACTGTACCTTCGCCCTCTGTCAGTGTTGCGATATCATGTGCTGGGCGAGTTAGCAATAGTGGAATCTCTATTTTACAGATGGCACACTGCTACAGGTTTGTAAACAGAAAAGAAAAGCAGGACTAATATTGGGAAACATGTAACAGAGACTGTGCACAAGATGGTTCGGGCCGATATTAACATGCAGCGCCAAAACCCACACGTCTGAGCGAGAAGTGAGGTGATACTTAACCCGCCAGAACCATTTCATCTGCTGATACATTTGGATTTCATTTTGAAGAATGTCCCCGTGCTTCAATATAGTGTAAGTATTTCCGAAGTTAAATTTATTTGTATATGATCGCGAGGTGATATTTTGCTTAAAATTTGCTTGAATTCATAAAATGTTACCCTATATTAAGTAATTAAGTAAGTTGTATTTTTTATTATGGTCAAAGAAAAGGCATTTTAAAACATTTAACTGTTAACTTTCTACCTAAATCATCAAAAACATCGAAGCAGGGAGTACTCGAAGCATAAATGAAAGGCCCAAGGGGTGTGTGAGACCACAAAGGTTGGGAACCACTGTCTTAGCAAACAAACATCACTTTTGTCAGAGAGTCTTGTATTTCAGCTGAAGTGAGTTTTTCTTTGCTCCTGAACTATTTTCCTGGCAGTTGTTGAAGGTCATGTAAACATTAGGGATATTTGAGTAGTTTCTGTTTCATTATGATTTCTAAAGAGTAAAGTCAGTTTTTTGACAATAAATGGCATCACACAATAAAACTAACCATGAGTGGGAAAAAGGATTTTTGTGTTATCATTCATATTTATATGAAAAATGACCATAAGATTAAAATGGTATATAAACTTACAAGCACAAATGTATATAGACTATTATTTTCAACTTTGTGAAATTAATGAGGAAAAACATTTAAAAAAAAAGAGTCATTTCATATTTCACAGTGGCTAAGTGGTCCTGGGTTCGATTCCCGTTCCCGCATGTTTCTCCTTGAGTCGGTGGGTTTCCCCCATCACACCAAAACATGCACAATAGGTTAATCCTCCACGAATTCAACCCATCAACCTTAACCTTAAGCTGTTGGTTTATCATTATAGAATATACCATTATTCCCAGAATAGTTTGTGACATTTCTGAGCTCTATTGGAACACATTATTCGTAAAAACAAAAAGTATAGCAAAACAGCAATGCATATTTAAAAAGTATATAATCTTAAAAAGGAAATTTAACAAAGGGATTTAAACAAATAAACAATATAACAACATACATTTTAAAATTTTAACTAAAACTGATGAGTGATGCAACTCTTTCAGCTTTGTCCCCACTATTTTGGCAATTCTTCAAGAAGTATGTAAACACAATACATAACCGTACCATCCATCCATCTTCTTTTGCTTATCCGTTGCTGGGTCGCAGGGGCAGCAGTTTAAGCGGATCACTCTGCAGTCAGTCCCTTATGGCTCCTCCTGCAGGTGGCGGATCCACAGGAGGACGGCCCCACAACACTCCTTCACCTCTGGGTGACGTAACCGGCCTTGATGGTCTCATCATGGGGCTTCTGAACTGCTCACCTATAGGACCTGTTTGCCATGGGAGACCCAGGAGCCAGGGATGTTCCACCGAATTTTGGGCCCTGGGTACAAACTATTTTGGTGGGCCCCCTGACACATATAGGCCTATTTATAAACAGACTTTCGGAGGGCCCCTCCCCTGCCCTGGGTACCCTTGACCCCCCCAGTGTGACGCCCATGCCAGGAGCATAATGTCCCAGAACTCCTATAGGTTTATTCGGTGCTCAAACCCTCCACTACGATAAGGTGGCGCTTCGAGGAGGGTATATAATCGTACCAAAAACTCCAACTCTCACAATTAAACTTTCCTACAGTTGCTGCCAAGTTAAAATGATCTCCAGAGCGGCGTACATTTGTAAGCTTTAATTCCAGGAGTCTTAAAGAAACCTCCGACTTGGCCCATCCCATCACGAGGAGGAAGAGACTAGCACTGAATGCCTATACAACTACCTCCACGATAAACTCCGTCAAAGCAGTTGGAGCTGGGGCTGGTAATGGGGAAATTGCAGTGTTGTGTTGCCGACGACATGGCAGAGCTGACGTATTTGTGAGTAATTGCTCGGCTGCATACCGACAGGTCCTCAGCATTCCTGCGCCGCCAAAATGCATAACGGCGTCCTATTGTTCAGGCCAGGACATGTTTCTATTTAAGAAAGAAAAAAAAGAAAAAAAGAAAGATACCTGGCTGCCAATGTCTATTCTGTGGTACAAAAGGAGCAAGAGTGACGGCAGCACATGAAGTAACAAGTATTAACATCCATGCACCTGAAGAGTGACAGACAGCAAAGTAAAGGTAGGTTAGGAAAAGGGCAGGCGTGAATAAAATGGGGAGAGGCAGGTGTAGCTACGGGAAAGCCTTAACCGTGTATGTAACCTGCAATGAGAAGGGCAGCCACACCTTTAACTACCTGGGAAACACCTCTGTACGAAAAGTAACGAGCCAGATTAGGGCTTTAGACCAACCCTTTAGACATACAAGCTACAGTATATGGCTCATTGTATACTGTTTAAGGGGAGGTTACATTAGGTGACATCATGTGCAAAATGAAAGTCAGTCAAAGAGCAAGATTTTGCTATTACTAATATTCACAATTTTCATGAAGCACAAGGTTTTGTTTCACTGAAATGCTTGAATCACACCTTTCTGTCTAACCTGGAAACCAATCTGGAAATTGTTCTTGAAAACGATAGACTTTTGGGGCATATTTCCTGCTGATTAGATCAAGAGCACCTTGTTTTAGCCAATCACAGCTATAGTCTCAAAATGTAGCTGAATAACAAAGCACTAAAGCAATCAAATATTTTGTTTTTTCAAATGTGTTTGTAAGTCTGTACCTTTGTGTATTTGTAGTTGCACTTGTTTGTAGTGTTGTTAATTAGTATTGATAGAAGTCCTTGTTGTCAGCAAATGTAACACTCACAGCAATGCTGTTGCCTGATTGGTCCGAAACTTCTGTGGATCAGAGCCCGGACGCTTCAGGAGGAGACTTTCACGATGGATTATGTGTGATATGCATTCACTCCTAACGCGTCCACGTGGCCAACTTCCATGTTAGGCCTGTGAATGTACATTAACACGTGTGAAACTTTGAGTGTTGCAGTTCACGTGAACTGAGCATCGCGATATGAACGTCTGAGTGTCTCGGCGATTAGGGTTGAAGGAGGAGCCAAAGACTCGCTGGAGAGGAAATGCGGCGCACGGAGCACTTCAATCAAACATGCCTCAATAAACACACGGACCAATAAATGGGATTTTATTATGACATGATGCTGGACGCACAGGTAGCTACTGCACACGCTCCTCCTCACGGCTGCACAGTCAAGGGAGAGGGGCCGGGAAGAAAAAGAGGAGGTTAGGAAGCTTCATTTTCATTCATTACTTTGTGCTCAGAGTAAGTGCATGTGAAACATGTTTTCTCTGAATTACATAGCTTTTCAATCAGCGTCATTAAGCGTCTGACAGCAGCCCATATGAGCGTTTAATTATAGACGTATTGAGCGCTGACGCACTTTTGGAGTGCACAGGTCTTAAAATTCAGATCTTGCAACAATGCAGCTTGGTGTGTAAGGTTACTGCCGGCTCTCCCAAAATGAGTAAATACCACAAGCCAAGAAGAAGAGGCAATTAACACTTGGTCATATTTAACCAAACGCTGTTGTGTTGATCAATATTGTATTCTGTGAGAACGGCAACTTAAAGTTGAGCTAAATGTTTAGCAAAACAAAGCTAGGTTATTAGCAATTGGTGTTTCTGGTTGGGGACTCGCTTTGAGAGTAGAAACAGTGTAGTTCTACTTTGGAAATTTAGAAAGAATAACATAATATATCAGCATAATGACTTGGTAAAATACAGTACAGTGGGGCAGAGAGGTGACATTTTTATTTGTTAAAAAACTTGGCGAATAGCAGGAAGCAGTAATCTGCATGAACACAGTCCCACAGCGCCTCCTGTGGTCACTCTCAAAGTGGCCCAGAACGGTTTTAGAATAACAGCAGTGAAACACAAACCACCACCTTTAACCAAACGTGTCTCAGGTGACCCACAACTTTCTGCTGGAAAGAGGAACATGGTGAACTTGTTGTTCCCTAATCCCTATATTAAAGTCCTTTCCCAGAAGGACTTGAAATTAATAGATAATATTTTCAGTAGTAGTATTTTACAGCAGTTCAGACCTATGCTGTGTGCAGTTATATTTCTCGACATGATCTGGGGGCCAGAGGATATATACAGGGGGGCTGATTTGGCACCTCAGGTCTGACATTGCCTATCACTGGTCTAGTGTGCTAATTTGAATGACTCCTCCCCCTTTCACCCTGAGCTGTCCTTTCCAGTGAAACCTATATCCTCCAAAGCCTGACTAAACATCTTTATGGCAAAGAAAAGATTATTGTCTGACTCTGACTGAGTTGTTCTGAAGTGACCAAAATGCCAACTGCAGCTAACACACATGTTCACAAGAAAAGTCACAAGTGAGTGTTGAAAAGTAGGTGACAGGTGAACACCGCTCCTAAAGGTGTGACAGTTTTGACGTTACTGTAGCCCATAGTCAGCACGCTGCTTGATATGTTCCTGTTTGAGTACGCCAGTGGCATAAAGGCGGTTGGCACAGTCTGAGATTAGCAGCCGTTTATCTCTGGTCTCATGAGCTGCTTCACATGTTTGTATTCAGCACAAAGGCTCCAGATGAGTTCGCTCTGACAAGCCCTGAGGTGGAACACGCCTGCCCCGATCTGCACCCAGTCCCACGGCCAGGGGTGGAAGCAGGACGTGTTTTCTTACTTAAGTAACAGTACAGATACAGGAGTAAAGCATTTACTTAGGTAAATTTTAATGTTTGGGGTCAGTTTGATATCTTAGCTAACTATGGAAACATATAAATGACCAAATCTTTACCACGTTGTGTCCTTGGCCAAGACACTTCACCCAATGCCTATGTGACTGGTTGGTGGTGGTCGGAGGGACCGTTGGCGCAGATGTGAGCAGCCTCGCTTCTGTCAGTCTACCCCAGGGGAAACTGTGGCTACTACCACCATCAGCATGGAGTGAATGAGTCCCCTCCCTTTCATGTGTGAAGTGCTTTGGGTGTGACTGTGTCATATGAAAAGCGCTTTCCTTTCCCCCTTACCATATGGAGTGTAATTATTGCACAGAGTCAACTAGAACTATATGGGACATTGTTACACAGTCGAGCCGGACTGGCCTGCCTCTCTCTAGTTACAGTTGTGCTCATAAGATTACATACCCTTTTAATCTTTTGGCCGTGTTTCATAGAATATGAATGATAACACACACAAAAACGCCCCTCCGCTCTGTCCTCCTCTAAGCTCTTTAGGCGGTGTCTTAGACTAATTAATATTCTCTGCTCTATCAATAGTGTGTAACCCTAGCACGTGCTCTTATTTCGCTCTTAATTTGGTAATTTGGTGTCTGTAACCTCCTTTGAGATGACTCCTGTTGTGATATTGGACGATACAAAAATAAATTGAAATTGAATTACCTGGAGATGATCAGCCTTGTAGCTTCATTCCCTGGTCTCTCGGTGTAGCGACTGGGATGACATCTGTTTATGTTTATTATCCCTCAACCACTGATGCAAACACGCTCAGTGACGGCTCAAAACATCCATGAATGGACCTTTGCCACGTCAGAGTGCTCTCTGTTCGGTACCAAGAGATGTGGTCCCCGTGTCTGAATGCCAAAACTCACCAACGCTGCAGGAGTTGGCCCTGTGATCTCAAAGAAGGACCCTCGACCGGGGGTGGGACACTAAGTTCAAACTTACTCAGAAGATAAGTTTTGTAAGAACGGGAAAAATTGTCAAAAATGCCTATGGGGTCTACAATGAGGTTGCACGGTCTTCTATCCTGGAGCTGATGTGATTTTTTTTTTAGTAAATCATACTGTTTGAAATGCCTGAGGTGCTTGTTTGTATGAAGTATCTCCATGTATTTAAGGCTAGATGCTCATCTCAGGCAGTGCATTTTCACCCTGAGCTGTGGTGTTCCTGTGAGGGCCATCTGTATTTCACATCCATCAAGGTATATATACTTCTATTGAAGTAAATATTCTTTTAGTATTCCATCAGGATACATATTCTTTGAACATTTAACATTTTACTATATGCCACAGCTATTTTTGCTCTAAACAAACATCAAACCGTGTGACAGAAAAAGAGGTTGAGAAACCTTCAAAGACAATGGCAATAAACTGTATTCTGATTCTGATTCCTGATGTGACAAAACCCAGTGTGAATGACCTCTTATTATTTTATGACTGAAGTTACAGATACTGTGTGTAGACGCCCAGTTCACTGTGTGGGAGCAGCGTGCTGTTTGTGTACACCATGAGGTCACTGTCGAAAACATTGAATAATCACATGTTTGTTTTTCATTTCCTCATGACGAAAAACTGTCAAACAATCTGAACGAATGACTTATAAATCCACAGGAGCGTTACTGAAGTGGGTCATGGTACAGATGAGCTGTCGTTGTGCAATCTCAAGAATGCAAAACAAACAAATAAAAAATAAAAAAAATTTCAAAAGAGATAACAGTTGGTATAATGTGTTATGCAATGTATAGTCAGGTCGATTTTGTTTGGTTATGTATTAGTTTCAAACTGCTCAGATGTCTCTAAACCCTCTCTTTGTTGCCTGTTGGACTTTCATTTTGGAATATTTGTGTAAAAAGTAAATGTCCCTTTTCCACTGGCAAAACCTGCGTGGCACGTTACCCATACCTGTGTTTAAATGCATTCGATTGGCCACAACCGTGTCAGATCAGGGCCAAACCGTGGCACATTTTGGGATTTTCCACTTTGGGCGCTTCTAGCCAGGTCAGTCCTTGGATTCACCCATCTACCCTGCCCCGGAAGTCTTGCTTTTCCACATAACCCTTGGGCTACTCTTTAGGGGGTGGGGTTCACCAGCTGCAGCTCCTCATAGAGAGAAAACACACGTAAACAATGCAATATAATAATGAAAGCAACCACCTGGAACACAGTGAGAACACTGTGGATAAACACTGACTTTTGATGGACTTTATGAAATCATTCTGAAGCTCCAAGACGCCCTTTCAAGATAACAGGCATGTCCAACCAGAATATTATTTCACAATATTATACTGCAATCATAAATAGCAATCTGGCCGTTCGATGGCAACAGCCACTGTTAGCACAACTTAGCTGCTGTTAGCATAACATTAGCACATACTGTATCTTAGCTTATTAGTCCGTTTTTAGCAGCTTATTTCCTCTAGTTTTGCTTTGGACCTTCGAAATTATTTAATAAAGTCCAAAAGGCAGTATTTATCCACAGTGTTCTCATCGTGTTCTTGTCTGTTGCTTCCATTATTACTTTGCAGGGTAGATACAGGTGAATCCGAGGATTGTGCCGTGGGCTGGCCTGGGTAGACGCACGCTAAGTGGAAAGACGCTAAGTTAATATTCAATATATTTCTATATACTTTACAATATACTACTTGAATACTGTATTTCCCAAACCTGGAGTAGCTTCATAAGAGAACCAACCTAAAATTATAGAGGAATCATTATATTCTCTTCGTGTTGGGGTTTATGATGACGTCACTGAGGTCACTGGGAGAAAAACTTTGGGAGCCACTCCTCTGTTGCTTATTTTTGGTCCTTAAAACGGCACCAAATGTAACAACAAACAGCATCTAATGTTGTCATCCAACCAGTCTGGGCAGCTCTGAACATACCCTGTGTGCTGTGAACGTATGGAGCCTAAAATAGCCCAGGTATGACGTGAAGTAACCTGATGTGCTAGATTTGAATGTGACGTGGCATCTGATCATTTACAGCACAATGTTGGGGAAGATGAATTTGAAGTTGTCAAGTATCTATTGTTAGGGATGTTAGGAATGTACATTTTTGAGACACGGTTATTGTGAAAAAAAAACATTGTGATTTTACGATTATTCACTAAATGAAGGAAGAGAAAATGGAGAATTTCCCCAAACTGTCAAAAAGAAAAAAAAAAACACAAGACATACTTGTGACAGTGGCACAAGACACTCACCCTCCTATAGGCTCCAGTGTCTGCCTACACTGGTGTATGAATGAGAGTGTGAATGGGTGAGTGGTTCCTTGATGTAAAGAACTTACCTAATGTGGGTGGAAAAGTGTTGAGAATATTTACATGTACATTGTTGTATTTGTTGTATTTTAAAACTATAT
This sequence comes from Lesueurigobius sanzi, assembly GCA_900303255.1. NCBI lineage: Eukaryota > Metazoa > Chordata > Actinopteri > Gobiiformes > Gobiidae > Lesueurigobius > Lesueurigobius sanzi. The sequence continues at coordinate 5,090 of OMNZ01104830.1, read as the reverse complement.
CTTTGCACAATACAAATGAAATATTGATTTTAAAATAATAGACAGGCCTACGTAATGAGCCGTAAAGGAAGCAAGTTGATATGAAGTTTTTCAAAAGTTATTTTATCATAAGATATTCTTTCTCTGCTCTGTTCTTTTGTGGATTCACAATAATTACAAAAGGGCTACCAAAACAAATGAGCCTCTCCAAATTAACATTTCACCCAGAATTTTGGGGTTCATATCATAACTCAATAAATCAGTCTAGGAATGAAATATAAAAAAATCCCCCTGAACAAACAAAATATTGCCATAAGTACCATGAGAGAAACTGGACACAAAATGCTCAGGAAGTCAGCACCACACAAAGAGTCAGTACCACAAATAGTTTTTTGGGGGGAAGGTGCTCTTTGGCGTTTGGGGAACAGAAACGAAGAACCAAGGCACTCCTCCCACACTGAAATTTTCTATTTACATTTTCTGAAAAGCCTTTATCTTTACTCTTTTAAAACATGTGGCTGGTTTCTCTCACGCGTATCGGCTCCAACAATCCTTGTACAATACCTTTGCAATATACAGTGGGTTGCATAAATATCTGCACCCCTTCAACTTTTTGACCCCACTATTTTATTCATAAAAAAAACTTCCAAATCATGTATACATTTAATTTCACTTCATTATTGTGTGTCCCATAGTGTGTGTCTTTCACATAAAATTTCAATTGAATACATGTATGTACAGTATATGGACCTAGTATGGCAAAATGTCAAAAAGTTGAAGGGGGTGCAGATATTTATGCAACCCACTGTAGGCTTTTTAGAAAATGTAAATAGAGAATTAAAATGTGGGAGGAGTGCCTTGGTTCTTCATTTTTCTCTATTGTTGTAAGTACCAGCCAGGAAAGTTACTAAAGTGGAGATGTTGTCGCAAATTGTCATCAAAGTTACAATTTCCCTTATACAGTAGTTCTAATTACTCTCCTCATTGTAAAGATTAGGCCATTTATTTGTTTCCAGGTGAAAGTTCATATGGTTAGAGAGTAAACTGACCCCAAATCAGATTTTTTAAATTTTTTTTTAAATTAGTTGCAGTGTCTCCCATTAATCCCTACTATGTGATATTCATGACCTGAACCGGCTCTTTTAAATGGCTCTTCAGGGTGAAGGAGGGCCTGCGCTAACCTATTTCAAAGCTGCCTTGGATTTTTGATATGCGGCGGACCCTTCTGTGACAGTGACCTCCTCCCACCCAGAGCCCCCTCGGAGGCTATCAGGAATCTGCGCCGCTATGGGCCACATGAGAGGAATGCCTGCTCTTTGGTGGTCCCTTTGATGATCGATTCCAAGAGTTCGGCCTTCGAGTGTGTGCCGAGGGTTCAAGGAGGGCTGAGGTGAGGCGAGGGGGGGGGGTGTGTGAGGGGGATCGGTGGGGAGGGGGCAGGGCGTGCATAAGGGGCAGGTTGAAGCGCGCCTAAACAAAAGCCTCCTTTGGCCGTTTTTTTTTACTCCCCGGGTCAGGGCTTATGTAGAAGGGGCAGGAAGTGGGTCTACAATATCCGCCGCTCCAGGTTAAACCCTCCGGTTCCTGTTGAGCTGCATTTTGTAGTTTGTTCAAAATTGAATAAAAAAGTTAATTTCTTTGTAAAAGTGTTCTCATTTTGGAATAACTTCCTGTTTTCTCTTGCCCTGGAGGAGGGTCTAAGGATGGGGGATGGGGTCTGTGACGTCCTCTGAGGCGACTTTTGTTGTGATTGATTGATATAATGTGATAAAATGTATCCTCCTCATGTGTTACTTATTACTTTATTGTTCAGTCAATGAATAAGGTTAGACCAGGTTTGGGCAAACTTTTTAATGCAAGGCCATGGGTATTTGAACTTGCCAGGTGGGCCGGACTAGTCGTGGTACACACTAGGTCATGGATGTGTCAAACATGTACAATTCTCAAATAGATCACCTACATTCATTTTTAAAGTAACAAAATAGCAGCAGGTATGAATTATCTGTTTTATGTCAGTGAAAACCCTTTTTAACTAGTGCATACCAGGCTAGGTCATGCTGTGTGGGCTGGATTGAAGGGCCAGGTGGGCCGCATTTGGCCCCCGGGCCTTTCTTTGCCCACTTCTGGGTTAGACTCTATCGGACAACATGCCCAAACACATTTCCTGACCTTAACCATTGACTATCGGGCTGGGCGATACCAGTGATTGTGGATTCAATCTGATACCAAGTATACACTGCAAAAAGTACAATGTCCAAGTATACAGTATTTGCTTGATTTGAGTTGGTAAGTATAATTATCTGTAAATGAAAGAAGTATCTTTGCACTTTAAAAAAATTAGAAAACATCTAAATTTACTTGAAATAGATTTAATAGATTTTAAGATATTGAGTTGATGAGTTTTGAACCCCAGGGAATTTTTGCCGTTTTGTTCACTGGTGACTGTTTTTTTCGGAAACTGAGAAGGCTGTCCAGGGTTCCTTCTGAACGTGTCTTTGTAACTGGTATGTCAACCAGGGGAACCCATGCATTTAGGTCTCGCTCTATCCATTGTTTGGATTTCGTTGCTGAAAGTGTAGGCAATTTTGGCCATTTTAAAAAAGCCTGACGATGGTCAGTTGGACTGAAACGTTGCTGCAATACATTTCATAAGAGTGAGAGAGTGTGTTTTTTCTTTTAAGCCATTTTTGCACATAAAATGCCTGATTTTGGTAAGGATACATGGAGAGCTATAATGCTTTTTTTCATGCATTATATCTGCCAATGGAACAAATATTTGTTCCATCGGCTGGTATTCTTACTTTACCACGTTGAAAGGTGAATTTGTTTGTAAAAGTGTAATGTAGGTGATAGAAAATGTAGCTTTTTAATTGGTTCAGTCACAATGGAAACTGTGACATGGACATGGCACTCGTGGAAAAACTAGGACACCTGGGACAGAACTTAAAACTGGGACAAATCAATGGTTTTGGAGAAATGACAGTTCACAGAGACTTCACAGAGACATACTGTAGGAAAGGGGGCTGAAAACTGGGTGGTCTGGTCACCCTAGTAGTAACCAAATCATGCACATTATGACAATATGCAGTTTTATTACACAAAGTGACATTTTGATGACATTTTTTTTCTGTTATTACATAATGCAGAGTTATTTCAAAATGCTCCTAACCCCCTCCCCCTCCCCTCATGTACACCCAAATCCCGCGCCCTTCCCCCTCTTAAAGCTCACGCCTGTCTGCCTCTCACACACTCAGGTCACCCGGTGTGCCCTGACAATGAGTGCTGATCAAAGCGAGGCTCAGGGCTCAGCGGAGGGCCTGCGCGGGGGATTAGCCCAGGCGGGAGTGTGATCTTGTGAGGAGATGTGTGCTCAGCTCTGGGTCAGTGAGGCTAAAGTCGAGTCGGCCTACCAGACTGAAGTCACCAAAGAGGCCCCAGCCGGTCCAGGAATCACACCGAGGACTATAGCATTAATTTAGACTATGTATTTTTATTTGTGATGAAAATGTGATTTCATTTTAGTCAAGGTAATAGGTTTATGTGGCATCACAACATTCTAAAGTGCCCATAATTTAAAATTGAGGTCAAGGGCAACTGAAATTTCTACAGGAGCGATCGCTGTTATTGCTTTCTTCTGCAATTTTCAGCGGATGTTTTGGTGAATGGTAGGCAACAGCTGATGCAACGCCATGCTCTGTTTGTGAACAAGGATTTAGCCATCAGAAAAAGTATTATTATTTATTTAAAACAGTGGACCGCAAACTTTTTTGTCTTGCGTACCCCTTTTTGTTATTTTAGTTTTGATGAGTGACTAAGTGAATGACTAAAACTCCTATCTATCAGTAAAAAGGCTACTAAACATTCTCAAACTCTCACTCTTTACAGTTAAATGCTTTAAATAGCTTTTCTTTGAACATAATTATCAAAAATACAATTCAAATTGATTTTGTATCTGAAATTATTTCAAGTACCCCGTTCTAAGCTCTCGCGTACCCCCAAGGGTCATTCAACATTCATGTTGCCTACAAAAGCCCCGAGTGTGACGACATCGCGACCGCTCGTATGGTCGTAACTATTGTAACAGTCAAAATAGATTTGTAGTCTTAGTATATTGCTAATTTCTCTGTAATTCTTGAGACAATCCACAAGAAACAAAAACTGCCACAATGTTCAAGGTCTTCTCTGTCAGCACGTATGAACTAAGGTCTAATTATTTTCTCATAAAGGTGTCCAAAAGTAATGACGATATTCAAAAACATGTGCGTGATGTTGGACTTTCAGCCATAAGAATAATATGGCAGGGTTGTGAATTCAATCAAAGTTCAACATTTGTCAATTATCTTTCAAAATGTGTCTCTCTCTTAGAGTTGTATTGGCACCTGCTCCAAGGGAAAAGGAATTCTGTAACATGAACTCCATCCATCCATCGATCCATTTTCTTCCGCTTTATCCGGGGTTGGGTCGCAGGGGCAACAGTCTGAGCAGAGATGCCCAGACTTCCCGATCCGCGCACACCTCATACAGCTCTTCCTGGGAGATCCCAAGGCTTTCCCAGGCCAGCTGAAAGACCATGTCTTTCCAGCGTGTCCTGGGTCTTCCCTGGGCCCTCCTCCCAGTGGGACGTGCCTGGAACACCTCTCGAGGGAGGCGACCAGGTGGCATCCGAAACAGATGCCCGAGCCACCTCAGCTGGCTCCTTTCGACGTGGAGGAGTAGCGGCTCTGCTCCTCACCCTATCTCTAAGGGTGCGCCCAGCCACCCTGCGGAGGAAACTCATTTTGGCCGCTTGTATCTTGTCCTTTCGGTCATGACCCAAATCTCATGACCATAGGTGAGGGTAGGAACGTAGATCGACCAGTAAATCGAGAGTTTCGTCTTTCGACTCAACTCCCTCTTCACCACAACAGTCCGATACAACGACCGCATCACTGCAGACGCTGCACCGATCCGTCTGTCAATCTCACGCTCCATCCGTCCCTCACTCGTGAACAAGACCCCGAGATACTTGAACTCCTCCACTTGAGGCAAGGACACTCCACCGACCCGGAGCGGGCAGGCCACCTTTTTCCGGTCGAGAACCAAGGCCTCGGATTTGGAGGTGCTGATTCTCA
>OMNZ01104829.1:0-13078 GCA_900303255.1 Lesueurigobius sanzi | reverse complement strand
TGTTTAGTGACCAATACCCTCTGACCATAGCTCTGAGGCCCTCACAGAACAGCTGTAATTCTACTGAGAGTAGATGACGCACAGGTGGCCTCTATTTAATCATTAGGGCAAGGTGTGAACATTCAGCAGTCATTAGGAATGTTTTAAAGGCAATTTAATACACTCAGAAAAAGCTGTATGAATACTTGTGCACGCCCCACTTTTCACTTTTCTATTTTTAAAATAATAACAAAATCATGTATCATTTTGGTTTCACTTCACAGTTGTCTGTTACTTGTGTGTGAACTTCCAGTAAAAAATTCAAAATAAAATATTTATGTTTATGGTTGTAAACATGACAAAATGTGCAAAAGTTTAAGGTGTATTAGTACTTTCGAGAGGCACTGTATTAACATGCACGTTCGTGTCTTGTAGCAAACTAGAAAAGTTTCAAGTCATATTTTTGTTGTCAGGATATTCCTATTACCCCAAAACAACCCATTCAGCCATTTAGCACACTTTAATGGGTTATCGTAGGCCCAGATTCTTCAGTCTTCATCTGTACTCTGTAGTTGAAGTGTCGTTTCGATCTTACTCCAAAGACCTTCCTCAGCGAATAAAGACTAAAACACATTTGTGGGTCTCTTAAGAGCAAACCAGAAGGAGGAGTTAACCTTTAATAGGTTATGTTCACTTGTTCACAACATCTTAAAGAGCCTATAATGTTGTTAATATCACCTTTATTACTGGAGCAATCCACGTGAAACAAACACAGTCACCAAGTTCAATGTCTTCCCTGTCAGCACATGTAAACTATGGTCCAAATATTTTCTCATAAAGGTGTCCAAAAGATATTCAAAAACATGTGCATGATGTTGGGCAACAGAAAAGACTTTCAGCCAAAAGAATTTTACATTTGTCCATTCATTTTAATACTGTTGTATTGGCAAATCATCACATTCTAGAACATGAACGCAACCTATTAAGGTAAAAAATGCTATGAAATTCAGTTTTAAGATGTTGAAGATACCATTTTGGATAACATGCCACTTCTAGTTTTAACTATATCTGCTAAAAAAAAACAAGCTTGCATTGACTCTCTTTACTGACACATGGTGTATCGTTTTAGGTAACTACTATGGCACCCCCAGACCAGTCCACATTGGCCCCGAGAGTCCACCCATCACGTACCAGGAACACCGGAACCTCCTGCGCAACTTCAGGACCAGGAGCAAGTCCCTGTCCAACCTGGAGAAGGCTGGAGAGGAGGACAACAGCGAGGAGGACACCAACAACTCAGGTACTGAATACACTGGCTTTAGAGCTGGTAAATAACTGCTCTGCCTGTTGAGCCACTGTCATGTGTTTCCGTGTTCAATGCCCGGGCTGAGAGGGGCCTTTTAATGTGGAGTTTGCATGTTCTCCACATGACTGCGTAGGTTTCCTCAAGGTACTCCGGTATCTCCTACCACTAAAAACATGTACAAGATACCAAGATGAATGAGAGCGTTTCTGGGAGTGCGAGCGACTGTGAACAAAAAATGAGCCAGAACTGAATTTACTCTTTTGAAATCATAATGAAACAGAAACTACTCAAATGTCCCTGATCTAACAATTACATGACCTTCAACAACTGCCAGAAAAATTGTTCAGGAGCAAAGAAAAACTCACTTCAGCTGAAATACAGGACTCTACAGGACAAAATTGATGTTTGTTTCAAGATGCACAATATGTAAACTTTTGATCAGGGACATTTGGCTAGTGTCTAGTTGAAAAGCGCAGGTTTTGGCTTCACACAACCACTAACCATGAGTGAAATAAAGGTTTTTGTGTTATCATTCATATTCATGAATATGACATGCATAAGTTTACAGGTACATAAGGTAACAAAATTAAGTAATAAAAAACAAATCCTCTTGTTCCCCTCTCAATCCAGGTTCAGCTGTAGCTCCACCCACAACGCTGCCTCTCAGTCAATCATGGGAGTCAGCCACAGTCAGTCGCGACAGCTCCGAGACGGGAGGAAGGAGAAGAGGAGGGGTCATGGCTGACAACTGGGACGAACCCGATCACTATTTCACTGAGTGAGCTACATTACTGTTTACATGTGTACACAGGACGGAGAGGACGCAAGTTTAGACCAAGCACCTGTCAAATATTTCAAACATACCTAGTAAAATGTTCGCTCTTATTAAACTCGCACACATTGTTAATCCTGGTTTAGCCTTCGTTAAGTCCTGGTTTAATCCTGGGTTTGTGCTGCCTTAGACCTGTTTAAGCCTAATAATCTGTTTTGTATATTTCCATCTCTCAGTCTTAACTTGAAAACCAGCAGTTGGATGGAGCCTCGGAACCATAACAAAGACGTCATTCTGAGTCACGAATGTAAGTCGGACCCGCACTCAAACTGTAGTACTTTTATGCCCATATTTTACATAGTTTTTACCTGTGTGTAGTTGCTGATCGCTGATGAAATAATAGTAGTTATAGCAGTGGCATTAGTTGATGCAGTAAACGTCCAGCAGGAGGCAGCATTTACTTTATGTGTTAGGTCAGATCCTCACAGAAAGTCTGCAACATCACCTTTTTAGCATTATTACATTCCCCTTACTCTTCCCATTGCATGAACAGCACCGTTACGTCTCCAATTCTTCTCAATGAAATATAAAAGTGGCCTAATACATTGCATAGAAACATGATGTTAAGAAGCTGGGACTATTTACTTGAGGGTTATTTTAATCTATCAATGCATTATCTCCAGTGCCGGACTTTGTGGACCAGCCCAGCCTCCTGAAGGGTTACTCCATTCACACGCGTCTGTCCAAAGGCCCTCGAGGCTTCGGCTTCAACATCGTGGGGGGGTCCCGGCCCCGAGAATTTCTCCAGGTCTACAGTGTGACGCCGGGGGGGCCACCTGCTCTTAACACAGGTAACACGACCACAACCTGGGTTAGTCCTAGGTTAGTCCTGGTTTAGTCCTGGTTTTCTCCTCTTCTAAACACATCAGACAGGTGCCATGATGTGTGTGAAGTATTGAATTAGGTCAGGGGTCAGTTTGTTATGGATTATGTTCCTCACATGACTCTTTGATCACACAAACTTAGCGACATGTGTTATTCGTGTGACCTCGGCTTAACTTTAACAGCAAGTGTAAATATTCTGCTTTATATCATATTAAACATCACATTTCTTAAATACAGTCCTTTAATATTCTGTCTAAACTAGGACTTAAAGCTAAAACCAGACTAGGTCTAAACAATCCAGATCTGAACCAAGTCCGACCACAGTTGGAGACCCCTGATCCGTGCTCACGTGAAGTAGATCAGCTCAGAGGAATGTAGGTTTACAGCCAGTCACAGGAAGCAGACGGTTCATTCACTCTGGCCGAATAAAAGACCAGAAACTGGACATAGATCACACATTGTTCTATTGACTCACTGTAAATCTTAATAATTGCGCCCAGAATATTACACAGAAACATGAATGCAAGAATGGCAGTGTTTGGTTATGTAACTTGTTTTCAAATTTACCTACTATATGTTTTATACCAGAGTTAACAATACTAATAACTAGACTAGCTCAGTTGAAAAAGTGCACTGTTTAACCACATATCCTGAGCAGTTTAGTCAAACCACAACCATATCAGAAATTGTCAATCAATTCAATCAATCAATTTACTTTTGTATGGCCCAATAGGCTCTATGCATGCAAGAGACACGCTACTTCCGACTGGCTTCTACGGGGGCGGCTGCTCTTCCTCTCCCATTATTTCCTTCTGGGGGATTAGCAGTGTCTCATCCAAATGAATGAAAGGCTCTCGATCACAGGCAGTGAGTTACTGATGGACTGTCACAAGCAACGTGTTAAAAGCATCACGCTGATGTAAAGACTTGACTGGAGGAGACGTCTGCGCGGAGGAACTTTTTATCCCCGAGCTAAAGGCTAGCATTAAACACACAAAAATGAAACAACTACATTATATTTATACTGAAGACAGTCCAGTTTATAACACAGAAGTTTTTTTAGGTGAAATCTTCACATCAGCGTGATGTTTTTAACACATTGCTTGTGACAGTCCATCAGTAACTCCCTGCCCTTAATGTAATCGAGAGCTTTTCATTTATTTGGAAGAGACACTGCTAATGCCCCATAGGAAAATAACGGGAGAGGAAGAGGAGCTGCCCCCGTAGAAGCCAGTCTGAAGTCACATGTCACTCGCGTGCACATGAGCCTATTACAATAGGAGTCATCTCAAAGGACGTTACAGACACCAAAAAAACAAATCAATATCAAACATCAAACAAATGATATGTCACAGACAGATGTATTGACAGATGTATCCCCCATCCTTATACCATCCTCCATGGCAAGAAAAAAACTCCCATAACCCATGGGAAAAACTGACAAATCTCGAGGAGATTTGTCACCACAGTGGTGAGGGATCCACTCCCATGGACAGTCCCTACATGTCCAGTCAGATCTGCAGTGGCCACCACTGTCCAGTCCCGCAGCCACCGCTAAATGGTCTTTCGACAAGGCTTGTTTATAGGGAAGTAAACTGCTTTTCCATGGCAAAAAAACATTGTGCTGAGCATTTCGCCATAACCGCTCTAGTTTACTTCTAGGGTTTTTTGTTTAAGAGCACATGTTTCCGGATTGTACCATGGAGCGACACTTCCTTCTTTCTTTCTTTTTTCATCTCAGTTTTCAGTGAATGTCTCACTGTCAACAAACAGATCACTTTTATTGGCGCAAATGAGCAAGCTATTCTCAGGGTAGTCACTTGTCATAGCAGTAAAAAGACTGGCTGGATCATTTCTTTAAACTAGAAATGCGGCCACTGATGGTCACCGCGCACATTACATATAAAGATTGCTGTTATAAGTCCAAAGAATTCAAATTCTACCAATAATATACATGGGACAGATTGTAGAACTAACAGATTAAGTAGTTAATCTAAAAATGCATCATTACACATACCATGACAGATAGACAGGGAGGCACATCGCAACTTGTAAAATATAAAGAAGAAACGTCATCTTATGAAGTTGTCTTTTGGTGTTGTCCCTGATTGGTCTCAAGAAACTATAAAACTGATTACATTCGTCTAAAATGGAAACAAACAAGATGAATTCATTATGGAAGATCCCACACACCCTGCGCATGGACTATTTACCTCTCTCCCTTCAGGCTGCGACACATTCAGGCTCGGACAACCAGACTCCGAAACAGCTTCTACCCCGCGGCCGTTAGACAAATGAACTGTTGTTAAACTGGCACTTAACAATATTTAAGGGTGGTATTTTTATTGTCTTTATTCATTTTTAATCTTGAATGCTGCTGACAACCAGGATACAGTGTTTCATTTCTGTGTATTTTTGTAAACCGAAATGACAATACATTTTTGAATCTCGAATCGTCTGATGTATTCTGTCTCTCCTTGACAGCGGATATCCTGGTGTACATAAACGACTCGTGTGTCTTGGGGCGCTCCCATAAGGAGGTGGTGGAGTTACTCAAAGCCGTGCCTATGGGGCAGAGTGTGGATGTGGTGCTGAGGAGAGGCTACCCCATGCTGTACAACCCCGATGGCTGCCCCAAACAAAGTCTTAATGCGGTGACTTGAAATAAACACTGTATTTTATTGCTGTATGTAGTGGTATGCAATCGATGTTTGTATAGGCTGTGTTCAAAGGCACCTAGGGAGTAAATCTAGAGGCAAGAGTCATAATTTATCAACCTCAGCATGCAGGATTGTTAGATAACCCAAAATGATAAATAGCAAAAAGACATGCGAGTGAAACAATAGCAACTCTGTCTTTGTTTCTAATAATGAGAATATAATAACATGACAAGATCTCATGTCTACCCATGCAATATTAGGATTTTACTCATTAAGGCTACAGTCATTTTCAGCTTCATTTCATTGGCCCGCTAGTTATTCTCACATTATAAGACTGTAAGCTTTATGAGTCTGTGGGCTCTTTTAAATGTGAACATTATTTTGCCCTGACAGCCTTCAACCCCCAGTGAGCCTTCCAGTTCGTCCAATCAGAGACAAGGACACAGTCACCTGACCTACAGCCGCACCCTAGACAACGGCCTCTCCCCAGGTGACTCTCCCCGACAGCAACGAACAAAAACAAGACAAAAGTCGCTGTGTAGATTACAAGAGTTGAGAGAAAAGCTACCATCTTTTCTGTTTGTTCCAGGCCCAAGCCAAACCACACCGTCTTATGCCTCTCAGCCAATCACAAATGGCTTTCCTCCAACGCCAACCTCCTCTGACCTGCCTCTAGCCCCGCCTCTTCCAGACAGAACAACCAATCACAGTGACGGGAGCGACGGGGGTCCTTCCAATGGTGGAACCAGACGGTAAGATCAGGTTTTGAGCCCATGTTTAGTCCTGGTTTAGAATTGGTTTACACCTGGTTTAGATGTTGTTTGGACCTGGTTTTCTACAGCTAGTTAAGTCATCTATAAAAAATTGTTCCGTCCTTTAGTTTGAACCTGTTTTGTCCTTTTTATTAAAAAAAAAAAACTAACAGATGTCTACTTCCTGTTTACATTCACAGCTCGTCTCTGATTGGCTACAGCAGTGGCACACTTCCTGCTCTGTCCTCCTCTTCACTGCTGCAGCACCAGAGCTCCAAATCCTCTGAAAGTGACCTGTCCACTTCCACGTTACCTCTGCGGACCTCAGGCTCATCCCAGGCCTTATCTCGACCGTCTAGACCTGACTCCGGACCTCAACCTCCCCATCAGACTATTAACGCAACCCCCAACCAAACCCTGCCTACCCTAACCCCGGCCCCCTCCTGTGGGTTCAACGGCTGCCCGGCGAACCACCACCAACACCAGCCCGCAGGGTCTCCTGGTCCGGGCCCCACTTCCAGCTCCGGTACTGGCACTGGGTCTGGGTCTGGGGGGGAGCTGGTGCCTGTAGCGGTGGGTGGGTGCGGTGGAGGCGGGCTGGGCTTCAGCGTGACTGCGGGGGGGCACAGCGGGCAGTTAGCCGTTGTCCGGAGGGTCTGGGATCGAAGGAACTGTCCTGGACTACAAGCAGGAGACACCATCGTGAAGATCAATGGAGCAGATGTGCAGAGTCTTAACTTCGCTCAGGTAAAAGGGGGATTTGAAGGGATTGAATGGGACTGTGCGGGTTATTCAATTATCAAGTTCTTTGCTCGCTGGCCACTGGGGCTTGTTCCTGCAAACATAATTACACTATAATTCAATTTGTATCTAAAGGGCAATGTACAGAGCAATTTGCAGCTGCCCCAGACCACCAAGGGGCCCCCAAGAGTGCTCAGATTTGTACTATAGGCGTTGTGTGCCTCAAGAATTGCCCTTGTGTTGCTTCAGTATAACTTTATACTTGCAAACACATAGTTGGGGTGAGGAGTGCAGGATTCATTGCTGTGTCTCATTATAGTCGAATATGAATCATGATCATCTATCTGCAATTACACTAATGTTGTGAGAGCCCCAAAGTTCTCAGTCGTACAGGAGATGTCCATCGTAGGCAAAGATTCTTCAGTCGAAGGCAGACTTGTATTTTTGTGTTATACATTAGCATGTTTTGACTACACTCAGCGATGTGATGTCAAGAAACATACGTATCAATGTAATGTCTGTGGCTTGTGATGGAAGTCAAAACATGGACCCCCTCCCCCAGAGGAGAATTAAATGAACAATAGACCATACAGATCAAGAGTTAAATATCGCTCTAACCCAGCTCTATGCTGCTTGCAGGTTCAGAGAGTTCTCCAGGACCACACCAAACAGGGAGAGGTGGTGCTGCTGGTCTACAGAGCCCCAGGTGAGTCCCTAAACTCCGCCCCTGTGATGCTACACCTGCGAACCTCACCTAACCCGACTCCTCCCACTCCGCAGGCTCCACCCACCCTGCCCCCACGGTCACCCCCAACCTGTACAAGCCCCTCCCCCACTCGTCGTCGGAACACAACTCCCACGATGCAGTTGTGCCCCCTTTAAGTCAGGCCGGAGTGGGGCTGGAGTCTCCGCCTTCCGCTGCTAACAGTTCAGGTACAAGATCATAATATTCAGCTGACATCGGTGACGATATAGACCCAGCCCTGTCTCTGAGTGACACTTTATGCACCTGTTTTTCATACAGATTATAAGGTTGTGCAAGATTTGAAACTAATAGTAGAATAAAACCTCCTCCACAGTCACGCCTCCTGCGGTGAGTCCTAATGGGCCGTTAGTCCTGATCCAGAGCACCAGCTTCCTCGACTCGGTTCCTGTCACTCTGACGCTGGAGCCCCGAGACCTGCAGGGATTGGACGAGAGCTTGCGAGTGGGCGGGGCTAAGGACTCCACAGTGGGCGGGACAAACGATGCCAGAGTAGGAGGAGCCAACACACTGGAGGTGGAGCTCATGAGACGACCAGGCGAAGGGTTCGGCTTTGTCATCGCCTCGCAGGAGAATAAGAGCGGAGGTGAGTCTGACAGCGCCACCCACAGGATATTTCAGCGAATGGTCATTGTATTTGTCATGAGATCCACGTAACACACACAATACGACTGACGCTATAATCCAAATATGACAATTTCCTTTCTCACCAGTGGCAAAAGTCCACAGAGATATAGTTGTGCTCATAAGTTTACATACCCTTTTAATCTTTTGCCAATTTTTTATAGAATATGAATGATAACACAATCATAATCTTTCTTTCCACTCATGGTTAGTGGTTGTGCAAAGCCATTTATTGTCCAAGAACTGAATTTACTCTTTTGAAATCATAATGAAATGGAAACTAGTCAAATGTCCCTGATCGATGCACACTGTACGTCTCCAGGAGCATTGTCTTTTGAGTAGACTGAACTAAAACCAGAAACAATAACAAAAATCACAGGCATTTCCCATAATATTTGTAGAGGCCTGAGCAAAAGAGTAACACAATAGGACCCCATGGAGACCAAATATTTTGTGGTTTAAAATCATTTTGTCTTATCTAAATAAGTAGCAGAGCATTGTATCTGGTTTTAGCCAGTTCATGCAATTGTTGTTAGGGCTGGGCATCGTTCATTTTCTTTTTGATACTAGTACTTTAATGATACTTGGTTTACGATACCGATGCCTGAATGATACTTTTTTCGATACCTATACTAAATTATTTGTCATCTACACAAAAAGGTAAACATCTAGATAAGTTTAAATGATCCAAATTCATCTTATTTATCTAAATCTGAGGTAAGTAAGTAAGTAAGTAAGTAAAGTTTATTTATATAGCGCTTTTCACAGATAAAAATCACAAAGTGCTATACAAACATAGGAGCAGTAAAATGACATAATAAAATTCATACATTAACAAATAATTTACAAAAGTGACAAAACCCATCAACTAAAAGCTTTCCTAAATAAAACAGTCTTCAAGTGCTTTTTAAAAGCATCGACAGAATAAAGCTCACGGAGGGCCAGGGGCAAATCATTCCACAGTCTGGGGGCCACAGCCTGAAAGGACAGGTCCCCCCCGAGTTTTATAGCGAGTCTTGGGGACTTTCAGGAGACTCTGGCCTGAAGATCTGAGTGTGCGCCCGGACGCGTAAGGGCACAACATGTCAGTGATATACTGAGGGGCTTGACCACGCAACGCCCGGAAAGTGAGGACCAGGACTTTAAAGTCAATTCGAAATTTGACTGGTAGCCAATGAAGATTTGACAAGACGGGGCTGATGTGGGCTGATCTGGGTGTACCAGTCAAAAAAAAGGTGTGGTGTTTTGACAAGTTAAGTTTTAGTGGCTCATTTGACCTGATTCTAACTTGTTCTAAGGGGTTTTTGACTTGTTTCAATAGATTTCTACTTATTTCCTTTTTTATTTACATTAATTTGCCAATGAAAATTCGTCTTGTCCTTTTGGCAGCTTTATTTTCCTAATTCAAGAGATTACCTCAGAATCAGGTTTACATTACCTGTTTTCAGTACCAATTTATTTTTCAATACCGGTGTCAGGCAAAATAAGTCCTGGTCACTTTCAGTGGGCATGCGCTACTTCCCCCCCCCTTCACCTAAAAAGCATTAAATTTGACTTGCCGTACCTGCATAAACCCTGAAAACATTGTTTGGTTGTTTATTTGACATTGTTTTGAGGTAAATATAAACAGTGACACATTTGACACCTTAGATAGGTATATAAGGGTTAGTTTTTTAACAGTAATTCAGAAGCAATAGCAAGTCAATGAAACAAATAATAATCAGAGGATTTGATGTACTGTTTAAATACTAACCCTTATACCTATCTAAGGTGTCAAATTCTCAATGTCACTGTTCATATTTACCTCTAAACAATGTCAAATAAACAACTGTACAATTTTTTTTGCTAAATAGGAGATTGTACCGGGACTTGTTTTGCCCTATTTCAGATCGGGAAGGGGAGGGGAAAAGAAAGTAACGCATGCGAACTGAAAGCGACGAGACTTCTTTTGCGCAGGACTTATTTAGCTTGACACTGGTAGTACCTTAATTATTTTTTGGGTACCATACTGGTATCGTTAAAGGCACCCAGCCCTAGTTGTTGTGCCCTTGGACCAGACACTTGTCCCACCGCGATTGATGGTGGTGGTCGTGTGGCCCAGACTGGCTGCCATGCTTCCATCAGGCAGCTATGACGTCACAGGAGTATCTTACGAGCGTTGCTTGTGGGGAGTGAATGAGTAATGACCCAAACCTCGCCAATGGATAAGTATTATCTTCAGAGCAGCTTGTTTTGGTCCCATCAGTAGTACTAACATTTCATTCTCTAATCACAAGACAAACTCCCTCATAATCTTGAATCCCACAGCATTAGCCCACGCCCTTCTGTGAGGCATTCTTGCATCCCGATCCACCAGTTGAGAATTGCGTAAAACGTGTGATAAATTTCCCGTCAGGTTTTGAGCAGTTGTGATGTCGGTGCCTCCTCCGGTTTCCTGTTGTGTCGTGTTGTTTGTGATAACGAGGCTCTGAGGTGGAAGAGCAGCTGTGTGGGACGGAGCAGAACAAACGTCGCTCTGTCCCAGTCTCCTCTCTGCACTCGAACGCGCCGCCCTCAGAGTATGGCACAAACGCTGCCGTTTCAGATCGCACTTGAATGCACCTCCCACCCCCTCACATTCCTCTGGTCTGCAGCTGTGTCAACCTGCATGTGGACATCAAGCCGCGGATCTGTCAGCGGCCTAGACCTGGTTTAGTCTTGAACCTATAGCATTGCTTTAGACCTGGTTTAGTCATGTTTTATGACCAGTCTTTGTAATGGGTGTAGGACCTTTAAAATCCTGTTACAATAAAGGACTTTTAGGTCAGTAATGCCTCGGACCCCTCTTTCTCTTTTTTGGGTGTCGGACCTTTTGTTCCTGTATCAAAATTTACCCAAAAACATCCACTCACCTATTTTCAATAATACATAAAACTGCATTTTTCCTCATCAAATATGTTTTCAAATATATTTTAAAAATACATTTAAAAAATAAGCACATTTGTAGAAATTACAGAAACATATTTTTCCGACGCCATTATATTTTTGTGTAGTTTAGTAATGTCATATTTATTCCTTTTTGCCAGTCCGGCCTAGACTCCTCCCCTCTGCTCTTATCTCAGCTCCTCCTCTACATTTCTCTGCTTCTCAAACTCAGACCGAAACCGCGGAGTAACAGACGGGAGAGCACAGCCTCAGGAGGCAGGAGCAGGTGCACGTCCAGCAGAATTTTAGCGTTTACCCAAAGGATTTTAACATATTTTTAAATATAATTTTGAATTTTTTGACCGAGTGGGATGGTGAAGATGTTGGAGCGTCTGCAGTCGGCTCTTAAAACAGTCAAAGAGTCAAAACGTGAGTCTGGGATGATTATCATTATTATTATTATTATTATTAAGAATATGAGCAGGAAGTCAAGCAGGCCTAAACTAACACAGAGTGAGGTCTAAACCGGGACTAAACCATCATGTTTTTGTCAGTGTGTACCAGTCTGTAAATCCAATGATCAACGTCCCCTAAAGCCACCTCAGAACTTTAGTAACGATTGTGTTGAAGAACCAGCACAAGGACAAGGACTGTTGAACAAATTTAGCTGAAAATAAAAAGGCTACAAATTTGAATATTAAAAGCTTATCACTGGGGTAAATTCAAAGGAAAGAAAATGATATGAAGGCAGTAGTTCTCACATTTTTTCCAGTACTTCTCTACTAACCTTTGTATCTTTTCCTGCAACTGTGTGGGTTTAAAACATTTGCACAAGCACTGGTTTTGGTTTTATATTTTTTTCCTGCATGTGGCTGGTTTTTGAGAGTTTTGTAGACATGTGGGAATCCAGCTCAGTAAATAGAGAAATGGCAGCAATAACTGGGTCAAAGGGAACTTAAACATTTGCTGTGAAGTTTGGACATTGACTTTTACATAAATAAGGATTTAGATTTTGAAGATAGAAGCAACATTATCAATCAATCAATCAATCAATTTATTGTTGTAACGCCCACGAATGCTGTCCCATCTCACGTTGACGGCAGTTGTTCGGGTCCTCACCTGCCCAGGAAACTCGCCACCGGAGGGGAACAGAAAAAGAGGACACAATGTGAATAGCAATGAACAGAAGGAAAATGTGCAGGTTCGACCTAAATATTGCAACATAAAATATACAGTTAGGAAAACGAGAGGATAGGGCTCAATGTGCCGTACTTCCCCCAGCATTATAGCTCCTATAGCAGCCTTGCTTATGCTGTAGGTTTAGTACTGAGCCTAGCTGACCTGACTATAAGCCTTTTTCGAAAAGAAACGTTTTGAGCCAAGTCTTAAAAATGGGGACTGTGTCTGCTTGTTTAACATGAGACGGAAGTTGATTCCATAGAAAAGGAGCCTGAAGCTAAAGGCTCTTTTTCCTATTGTGGTCTTAAAGACGCGTGGAATCACCAGTAGATCTGCGTTTTGAGAGCGAAGTGCTCTGGTCGGCTGATATGGCACAATCATTTCTTGGAGATAGATCGGAGCCATCCCTTTTATAGCCTTATATGTGAGAAGGAGGATTTTAAATTTAATTCTAAACTCAATGGGAAGCCAGTGGAGAGACTTCAACACTGGAGTTATGTGCTTTCTTCTTTT
>OMNZ01104826.1:0-26341 GCA_900303255.1 Lesueurigobius sanzi | reverse complement strand
AATTTTTTCTAGTGTTGTTCCGATACCATTTTTTCTCATCCGATCCGATACCGATATCTGGACTCCGAGTAGTCGCCGATACCAAGTACTTCTCCGATACCACAATGTAAATAAAAACACTAGCAAAAGTCTGTAAAAAGACGCCAAAGCCCATTGCATATGGCTCATTCTGCATATAAAATGTATTCTGTCACTGTTCTGTTTCTACTCTAAAGATTAAATGAAGGAAAAAAAGGAAACACAAATGTATCTGCTGTGATCTTTAGAGGGTTTCGTGTCTGCAGAGCCCAGAAAAACACATTGTAGTATCGGATAGGTTTTGGTTCAGGTACTCGCCGATTCCGATACCTGAAAAACCTGTGGTATCGGCATGAAATCCGATACCAGTATCGGTACATCCCTAATTTTTTCCAATAAAGTATTTCTCCCAGAAAGTTAGTGTAATTTTTTGGTATAGATTGGTTCATTTCCTTTTTGTATAATAGAACAGTGCAAAATAAGCAGCAAAAATGCATGTGTGCATATGTAATTATTAATTCTCTTTTCTTCGTTTTTAAAGTATGAATGCTTTTGAGCCATGTAAAAGACAAATTTCTGTCTCTGCTGGGACAGACAATAAAGATTTTCTATTCTAAAAAAAAAAAAATGTCCGGACAAAATTATTGGCACCTTTTCAAAATTGTGGTTTATTAACTTTGTTTCAAGCCTGTGATGCTGGTTTAAATTCATGTGTGGCAAGTAACAGGTGTGACAGCTGTGGGCAATGTAAAAATCATATCTGGAATAAGACTAAATTAAAAAGTTTACACCCCATGGTACTACATCTAACTTCCTGGACATGGACAGAAGAGAAAAACAGATGAAAAGATGCATCGCAGAATAATCCGGATGGTGGATAAGCCTCAAACAACTTTTAAAGAGGTTCAAGCTGTTCTGCAGCTCACAGTACATTGGTTTCATTGCAAACTACCCATCTCTGTGTCAGCAGTGGGGTCCTGGGTCTCCTGGAAGAGAGTTTCCTCCGATTGAAACTTCAACGGGTAGTTCGCGCTGAAACCAATGTACTATGAGCTGCAGAACAGCTTGAATTTCTTCTAAAAGTTGTTTGCGGCTTATCCACCATCCGGATTATTCTGTGTTGCGTCATTTCATCAGTTTTTCTCTTCTGTCCATGTCCAGGAGGTTAGATGTAGTACCATGGGGTGTAAACTTTTTAATTTTCTCTTATTCCAGATATGATTTTTACATTGCCCACACCTGTTACCACCCCAGGTGAGTTTAAACCAGCATCACAGGCTTGAAACAAAGTTAATAACCCACAATTTTGAAGAAGAATCTATATTGAATCGACACCGCAATATTAAATACTGCAATAAACTAACCCCAAAGGCTGAGGTTTTTTTTCTTCCTTGAGTCTCCAGCGTTCCATGAAGCTGAAATATACTACTGCAACTTATAAAAGCAGTTTTAGGAGTATATTTTGCTCACAATATTCGGACAGTGACAATGAACAATAATATTGGTAACCGTGATGAAAAGAATGCACGATTAGTTGATCTTAGCTTCTTTTTTATTTTCATAATTGGCATCATTGCTATACCCGAGTTTTTCCTGGTATTGGAATGAAATTTGTTTTGTCCTCCTTTAGTATATTGCAAACTTAAACATATGGAAATAATACTGTACATCTAAATATAAAGCATGTATTGTCAATTTCATGGTTTGTAGGCTAGTTTTCTTGCATTTCTGTGACTATGACCCTAAAAAGTGACTCTGCTAGTCGTGAAATGTGCTTATAAACTCATCTCTAAGAAATGGGATTCTAAAAATGTGTTAGGAAAGTTAGGAATGAGTTTCGACCACAACCATCAATTTATTTTACTCGCTCCCTCTTCCATTATTTGCAATTTTTAAAAATTATGAAAAATCAGGTATAGTGCCTTTAAGTAGATAATCCAGTCACATAATTACTCAGGGTTTATACAGGTAGCAGCAAGTCAAATTTAATGCTTTTTAGTGCCATTTTAATGCCCAAATTCTATATTTTTAATGCCAAAAACGAGTACATAATTTCCATATTCAACAAAAATTTGGATACAACAGACAACTTTTGACCAGAAATAGTTACATTTCTAACAAAACCGGTTTAGACCCTCATTTTTGTATTTTTGACAAACGTCTGCTGTAGAATTAGTTGAGCAATGTAATTATTTTCCAAAAACCTTTGATTTAATGCCAGTTTGAATTATATTTAATGCTTTTTAATGACATTTAAGGCCTTATTTTTGACAGAATTCATTTAATGACTTTTAATGCTTTTTAATGCCCTGCGGAAACCCTGTTACTGTGATAAATAACATTGTGAATCACAATAATTTTGTCCTAGAAAATTGTGAGACAAAAACTTCCATATCGTCCCATGCCCAGACAATACTGAATTACATGAAAAATATAAATAGCATAAATATAATATTAGAACGCAATTCCTGTCTGAAAAATCACAATTAGGTCTTTTGTCAAAATGGGGCAGCCCTAGGCCCTTTTTTCGGATTTTGTGTAAAATTATGTCAAATTTGTCGTTTTTGCTGATTTGTTTGCTCTGTTCTAATACAATCAATTTATTTTTGTAACGCCCAATGTCACAACAGGAGTCATCGCAAAAGGTTGGTATGGACAAAAACAAATCAATATCAGACATAAAGAATGATTAAAATAAGTCACACACAAATGAATGTCACAACCAGATGTAATGTCGTATACATTAGTAAATCAGACATAAGTTTAGAGCATCCCACATCCTTAGACACAAAGGAAATTAACAGAAACGGCACATTTATAGTACTGTCAAATGACTAAAATATTGAATCGCGATTAATCTTATGAATGTTATAGTTAACTTGTGATTAATCGCGAATTAATCGCACATTGTTATATGAATTCCCTTGAATTATCATTTTAAAACTATAATCAACATGAAAAAGTGGATAGGCTTTGTGCAAATGTGATTGTAAAATATAACACGACACAGTTTTTACTGTAACCACTTTTTTGATTATTTTGCCACTAATATCTGCTTCTATGAACAAAAAAGGCTATAAACCTGACCTTCTATATGCAATCTGTGTTTACTCTCCATATATTTGCATTTTTGATTAAAAATAAATAAAAAATGCTGAATCCATTGTGCAGAGTGTAGAGTCAGCAGTTTAGGGTAAGGCTAACATTGCGCTTTTTGACACGAATTTTCAACGCAACGTTACGTCGCCCTCGGTGGCCTAGAAGGACATGGTTGGACTCATTTTAAAGCACAAACCCTCTTCTTCGCAACGCAAAAAACCTTAAGTCTGAGTTAACGTGATAATAACGCGATATTTTTGACAGCACTAGTAATTTCACTAACTTTCTGGGAGAAATACTTAATTTATTGGAAAAAGTTCAGGGGTGCTAACACGTTCGTCCATGACTGTATACATGTGGCCCACACTGTGCAGAAATGAAAAGATCTCACCTAAAGGGAAATATCTGGGTGTTGCAGCGTACATCTTTCCCAGGGAGACCAGCTTCAAACTCAGAGACCTCATTCTGTCTACAGGGCTCATGGCCACTGAGTCAGCCAATTCTGAAATGTGAGCACCAGTCACAGCTGATGTTAACACTGTGTGAAAAGACGAGAGCCAAAAGCACAATAGTATGAACCAACCTTTCTCCATGATCTCTTGCCACAGTGAATGAACCAGGATAGGGTCAGAATGCCCAGCACAGTGAATGATGGCCAGCTTGCATTCAGACAGTTTGTAATGATCAGCAAACTCCCCATAGAGCTGCACAGAACATCAAACGGTGAGGTGTTCCATCTGAGAAAATGGCAGATTAATAATATCTTTGTTACCTTGGTAATATCCATAAGCTCCGAGTCCAGCTGTGAGATGGCCGCCTTCACTGAGGGGTGGTGAGAGTACTGTCTAATGAGGGTTTCCTGAATCTGGACTTGAATACGCACAAGCTAAAAAGGAAGAAAAGCTTAATACAAAAGTTAAAATCATTGGCTGCATTACCCACTCGTACCTCCATTTTCTCCTCCAGCTCATGAAGGAACTCTCCATCTGCCGCCTGAGCGGAGATGCAAGAAGCGCTTTTAGCAGACAGTATGGCACGGGCAATATACTCCAGACGCTGTTTTAGAGAGATCTCAGTGCTGCAAAACAAAAAGAATAATTACTACAAGCATGGATAGAAGATCTGCATCGTCTTAAGGGCTGGGTACCGTTCATTATTTTTTTCAATACTAGTACTTTAACGATACTTTGTTTACGATACAGATACCTGAACGATAATTTAGTATAGGTATCGAAAAAAGTATTTGTCATATATACAACAAAGTAAATATTTAGATAAGTTTAAATTATCCAAATTCATCTTTTTTTTTAATCTAAATTTGAGCTGTTTTAACGAGTTAAGTTTTAGTCGCTCATTTGAGCTGATTCTAACCACTTGTTAGGTGTTTTTGACTTGTCTCAATATGCCTTAGAAGTTAGCCCATGGTGAGACAATACAGAGGTAACGAGCCATATTAAGTATGAATAGGCTACGATGTTTTCCTACCTTTAGTTCCAAGAGAGGAGGGACTTAGAGGTTAACTCCTCCTTCTGGTTTACTCTTAAGAGACCCATGTTCATGTCGTTATTAAGCGGATAACGATC
Organism: Lesueurigobius sanzi; assembly: GCA_900303255.1. NCBI lineage: Eukaryota > Metazoa > Chordata > Actinopteri > Gobiiformes > Gobiidae > Lesueurigobius > Lesueurigobius sanzi. Next base: position 21,641 of record OMNZ01104826.1, on the reverse strand, counting down.
TTTGAACTAAGATCGAAACGTCCCACACTTCAACTACAGAGTACAGATGAAGACTCAAGAATCTTTGCCCGCAACTTGTTTCAATAGATTTCTACTTAGAGATTTCTACTTTTTTCAAAGTAGAAATAGTAGCATTTCAGCTAAAATAGAGTAAATTGCTGCATCAAAAATTAAGTCCTTAGACGTAGCCATGCTTGTTATTCTTCTGCATGGCATATGGTGCGGCGCCATACCAACATGTCCCGCCTTAAACCCCAATGCAGGCACCTCTCATTGGTCCCGCAAATATCTGAGTCGAGCCGATCGTAAAGGATTGGAGTCTTTCAAGATGTATTTCCCAGAGTGTGTGAAATCACAAATCTCGCGGGAATACATCGTGAAAGAAGAAAATCCAGCTATGAATCACAATGGAGGTCTCCGTTACAAGTTGGACCCAATCTATGACAACTTACTGAGACAGAAACCTTGTGACAATAAAAAATGAGTGAAACCATCTCCACTGTCATGCTAATGACCCTGAACACTGGGTGCAGCAGGGCCATAGGGGAGTGTCAACAGACTTAGAAGTTAGCCCAGGGTGAGACAATAGAGAGGTAACGAGCCATATTAAGTATGAATCGGCTAGATGTGGGCTAGAGAGGAGGGACTTAGAGGTTAACTCCTCCTTCTGGTTTACTCTTAAGAGACCCACGAGCATGCTCAGGTCGTTAAGCTGATGACGATCTTTGGACTAAGATCGAAACGTCCTACACTTCAACTACAGAGTACAGATGAAGACAGAAGAATTTTTGCCTACGATACTGCTATTCTTTAACGGCACCCAGCCCTAATTGTGTTTGCATCCAATTGTGTACTGCACCTGTGCATGTCAGCGAGGCGAGCCAAGACATGTGCTGCTTTGCCAAAATTGCGGTTCTTTTCGTAATAGCGCCATAGCAGGTCCATGTTGTGAACCTTACTCTGGTCCTGCTTTATCATATGCATGAGGTGCTCCTCAAGGTGTGGAGAATTCACCTACAACACAAGGCAGTCAAGAATTAAACTAGTATCAGTCAATGCAACAGAAAAAAGCCTTCTCCTGTTCATATACTTGAATATTATGTGTCCAAATACCTCCAGCAGCTTGTCAGTCAGATCAGCCTGAATCAGCCAGTTGTACAAAGCAATGTGAAACAGTTCATCTTGAGACCGCTGTGCCAATCCCAGCATTTGCTCAAACTAAGACAGAAGAAGAAAAATCAGCAAAAATATGAGTCATTTCAGGCTAAAAATCCCTGGTCCCTTACATGTGCTGTGGCTTCTTCATTGCTGAGCATGTTGGGGTCTGAAGTCAGGACAGGGGGTCCTGGTTGTTTGGGGACACTGGGAGACTGTGGGGCTGCTTTGCTTTGGTTCACAAGCTCCTGCATCGTGTCTGTGATGCACTTGTAGCATAAAAGTCTGCAAAAAGGCAAAGATAATGTGTTTATTTTCGTTGGTACAGTCCATGATAATCAACACACATGGGAATCATGCATGTAAACATTAACATGCCACTCCACATTAAGGCTCTATACGGCAATATCTAGTTAGTTACAGCTGTGCGTCACTCAATAGCGTCCGTGCAGAAAATTGTTAAAAAACTTAATTCCGCTTAAAATCACAATAATAATAAATTTACATTATTTAATTAACCGAAACGGTACACAAGTGGACCGAACCGAAACGGTTCAATACATCCATGTGAACCATTACACCCTTAATAAGAATGTTTCTCACAATTATCTTGGGGGGCCAAAGGTTCTATGATAAAGGGCCAGATTTTGGCATGATGTTGCCTACCACTGCTGTCAGGATCCACAAATAAGAGAAAATTAATTTTAAAAATGCTTGTTTGACCCCATGGTTAATTCAGAACATAATAGCAACAATCACCAACAACTGCAAAAGCAGATTTAACTTGCATAATAAAAATTACGGCATAATAAAAATTACATTTAGTGCACCTATAAGACCATTTTTCACATGTTTCTTTATAATATGTACTGTATTATGGACACTGTACCAGGACAACACTACTATTGTCCTGGTACAGTGAAATTAGCCCTACTCCATATTGAAGTCGTGGGCTAATTTCCAACTGTTGTTGTTCCATGTTTTTAGTGGAAGGGAAAACCAGAGCACCCGGAGGAAAGCTACGCAGACACGGGGAGAACATCTAAACTCCACACAGAAAGGCCCCTCCAGCCCGGGGATCGGACCTTCCAGAGAAGCACAAGCACAAACCACTGTGCCACTTCATCTTTTTCTCATACAGAATATATGCTTTACCTTTCTTGGAAGGCTAGTTGACCCACTTTGTCATCATCTGGCTCCCCATTTTTGTAGAAATGAGGCCCAAGTCTTTGGGGATCTTTCTTGTCGGCTGACGTGAGGCACAGCTCAAGAACACCCTCATAGAAACGAACTGATCACATAAATAAACTAGATTAACAGAATATAAAAGCAACATTGTAAAAGCAAGCAGCAGAAGTTATTTTTCAACCTTGTCTATACTGGGAGCAGACAAGTGACAGGTCTGTGTGCTGGCTGATCTGCTGATAAAGCCGCAAAGACTCCCTGAGGGTTCGCTCTTTTTCTGTTTTACTCTGGATCTGCCTTGAACTCTGCAGTAACTCATTTGCCTGAGAAACAAAGGAACATAAAGCGTTGTTGACATGCAAGTTATTCTATCTATAATTATGCATATGTAATTATTGACTCAGTTGCAGAGAAAAGCAATGAAGAAGTTAAACATTATTGATTTTATTTGTACCTTGGAGCATATACTGTCATCACTGCTATACAACAGTGGGCAGAGGTCCCGCAGGTGATTACTAATGGCCTCCACAGAAGCATTATCTTTGATGTAGGCATTAATGAGAGCTGTGATGAGAGCTCCAGACAGCTCCTTCCCTCGGATCACGATGTCTTTAAAACTGACTCCCTTCATATGCTCCTGAATATCCTAAAAAGGCAAACAGGAAAGGGTCAACCCCGCACAAACATGGGCCAAGTGATGACCGGTCTGTCTCACCTTGGGCAGCTCAGACATAATGAGGCTAAACTGATGATCACACAGAAGCTTCCAAAGAGCTAAGGTCTGATAGGATCGATGCACCAACTGTTGCATGCCCTGCAGGGACACCTTCTCATAAAGCTGAGCCTTAGCTACAAGGGGAAAAAAAGAATCACATGTGAGAAAGTAGAAATACAGGGTTTATACAGGTAGCGAGTGGAAAAGTCAAATTTGATGCTTTTTAATGCCATTTTAATGCCCAAATATTACTTTTTAATGCCATAAATCTGTGCGTATTCAATATAAATTTCCATATTTAATAGAAATTTTGATAGAACGCTCATGCTATGCGACCCGTGAGCAGCTCATCCAGATTGTGCTTTTTAAATTCAGATTGTGCTTTTTAAATTCAGATTATGCTTTTTTATTCAGATTGTGCTTATTTTATTTTTTATTGATGATCTCCACTTTTGGCCCTTGGTCTATTTTTTGTCTTTTTTGTCTCTCGTCTGGATTTTTTACATTGTTTCTGAGCTGCTCTAAATGAATTGCCCCTAGTGGGATAAATAAAGTTATCTGAATCTGAACTTTTCAACAGAAATAGTGCATCATTTCTGCCAAAACTCCAGTCTAGATCCTAAATTTTGCAATTTTGACAAACTTCTGCAGTAAAAGTAGTTTAACAATATCATTATTTTCTAAGAACCTTTGATTTAATGCCAGTTTGAATTCTATGTAATGCTTTTTAATGACATTTAAGGCCTAATTTTTGACACAATTTATTTAATGAGTTTTAATGCCCCGCGGAAACCCTGAAATAGGATTTCACCAAAACATAAGCTAAAGATGCTCACTGTGATATTTTCTCTGTAGCTCCTGCTGAACCTGCTGCGTGTTTGCGCCATCAGGACGCATAAATCCCAGCAGCCGCTGTTGCAAATTAGCCGGGGAGCTAAAGCTGACAGGGAAAACAGATGCTCAGTAAAGACAAACTTCAAAAGTATTCATACAGCTTATAGGGCAGACATTCTCACACAGTTCAGCACATTTAAAGGAGACATATCACGCTAATTCGACTTTTTCAAGCTTGTTATAATATTGGTAGAAAAATAGGCTGGGAGGAGTGCTACAGAGGCTCAAATCTGTGGAAGGAATACAGGAGCTCTCAAAGACAAGGCCATCAAGGATTCACAACTAGAAAAAAAAAACTTGCTGAGAACATACCATGAGAGTGTGAGGCAGGAATGGTTTTGATTTAGTAACTATGAAGCTCTGATGAACACGTAAGTCAAAACGTGTCAGCTTTGTCGACGTCAATAAAGGACTTGGACATTTTTCTAATTCAGTGTGCCTAATTAATTCTGAGACCTCTTGCTTTCCTGCCTCACACTCTCATGGTATGGTCTCAGCAAGTTTTTTTCTAGTCATGTTATAATATTGTTCCCTCGTCTAAAACAGACCTGGAGCAGTATTTCAGTTTTAAATGGATCCAGTTTGCGTTGGTCCGTTCATTGTTCAAACCCCCTAACTGTCCTCCACATTTTTAAAGCCAATAATCCAATATTGGATCAGATCTGAGCCATTCTGTCTCATAGCATGGACCCAGCAACTCCATCGCACTACAGCCACATGGTTAAATCAAAGCTAATTGTTCATTTTTACAAATCCTCACAAATATCAATGACAGACAACCTAAAGATTTTAAGCCTGTTTTTAAGATTTACATGCATGACATGTCCACTTTAAATCATTGGAAAATACATATAGTGGAAGCGCTCCCCTGGAGCTCAAAGAGTGCTTAAATAATTGTCTACATGTGGTTTGCCATGTACCATTGCAAAAACATTTCCAGGTTTGTTGCACCTCTTACCTAACGGCATCAAGAGAGGATGGATTAAACTGTGAATTTTTATCTAGAAATTCTCGCAGTCCATTGAGCTCCAAAAGCACGGCCTCCAGGTCAAAGGAACAGACACTGGTTTCCAGCTGAATGAGCAAAAACGAACACTTACATTTACAGTTCCAATACCACATGAATCCTTCTGCGTGCTACTTACAATAGTGACATTCTGGTTTCCATTATTTATTGTTTTCTCAACAGCAAGGCACCCATCCCAAATATTTCTGTCAAAAGAAGCAAAAAACAAGGAATATATTATCAATAAATCAATTTATTTTTGTAATGCCCAATATCACAAGAGAAGTCATCACAAAGGCTGGTATGGACAAAAACAAATCAATATCAGACATCAAAATAAGTCACACACAAATGAATGTCACACACGTGTGAAATGTCACAACCAGATGTAATGTCCCGTAAATAAGTAAATCGGACATTACAAGTAGAGTTGTGCCGATGGGCGATATCATCGTCCATCGTGATGGTTAACCAACATCACAATGGAGAGCCACCATCGTGATGCCACGCCCCCTCCTGTCAGAAGCACGCATTGATCTTCTGTAGGCCTAGTAAACCTAAAAACTTTGCAGGGATACTAGTTTAAGTAGCCTGCCATATGTTAGTATGTGAAAATAACGTGTGGCTACACAAATTATTATTATTCAGGGTATCCCCCAGAACATTAAGGTGGTGTCTGTGGGATACAGCTGCGCTCGTGTTCAGCCATTTATCGAGCTTCAGCCACTGGTTCAACACATATAGTTCAATGCGACTCCAAAGCTCATACAGACACATGAACGGGTATGGAAGTGCTGAAAGGAAGCGACCTAAATGCACAGGTAGCATATTTGTCAAGATGCCATATATCGGATATAACAGAATCCGGTTAGAGAAAGAGAAAGAGAAAGGAGGTGGCCGCGCTCAGAGGTCCAGAGAGGCGGCCAGCCACGATAGCTCTGCGGAGGCACAGCACATAAGCAGATCATGTAACTGATCATAAGCTCTGACTGCAGAGACTTTGAAGAGTTTTTGGAAAAGTTTAAATGATGCAGCGCGGATAGTGGGAGGAGCCGGAGAGAGGCCATGTGTGCCGCTGCAGGACTACACAGCCGCGCTTTTATACCCGCTCTCACTTCTCACGTAACGTATGGAAGGTGCTATGACAGGTACGATGTGATTTTGGAGGTTATCGAGACTCCCCCATGATCCCTTTGGCCGTCACTGCTCATGCGGCTCATCCATAGATATACACTGCGTCACTCATTAACCTCGCCAAGAAACATAGTTCTGCAGCGGTTAAAATCACGTTAATAATAAATTTACATTATTGGACAATATCATCGTCCATCACGATGGATTCACTGTAAACATCGGCAACTGCCAATTAAGGGGACATCACCCAACCCTAATTACAAGCTTAGAGTATCCCACATCCCAGACCCTCCGCCTCCTATTATATAACAACAATAATGTTACCAATCAGTTATTTTAAAGTCACCTACCCAACAATACGAGCAAAGTAGATGCAGATGCCATTATGCTTTCCTGAGTAGATCACCTCTGGCCCAGCGGACATTGGTGCCATGGTGGCAGCACAAGGTGCCATAGGTGTGAATGGAGTGCCAAATGCCGGGGGAATAATACCTGAGAAGAAACGTGTCAAAGCTCAATTTTTAACGCAGACTTTTAAACATTTTGAGACATGTGGAATGAGTACTACTCCCAACCTGGTGCAGGAGAGCTCATGACTGGCCCAACAGTGCTGGGATTGGCCATGGCTGCAGGGAACCTCATCTGCGCCTCTCCGCCATATCTGTAGAGAGTAGTTCAGTAACACATGATTATGTACAAAGAACGGCTCTATGAATATTAGGGCTGGGTACCGCTAAAAAGAAGTATTGAAAAATACATGGGTACCAAAAAAATATTTTTCTTTAGAAAGCACATTCCTCTGCCTGGTGGGTCAGAGACGGCACTAAAGAAAGTGACTTGGGTGTTTCAGCTCAAATAAATGATAAAACCACTCAAAGAAAGTGTTTTATTTTTAAATTTTATATAAAAAAAGTATTTTATTGAATAAATTACCATTATTGTTCTGTTTTATGGTTCTACAACAAAACTAACTATCAAGCACGAGTATAAATTACTTGATTTGAGAACATTAGTCTTGTTTAGAGCAGTTTTGACTAGATTAGGCATTATTTGGTTTATTTCATGACAATTTTTACTGATTCTAAGGTAATCTCGCTTGAATCAGTTAAATAAAACTGCCAAAAAGGAAAAGTCTTATCCCATTGGCAAATCAATTTAAATAAAAAAGTAAATAAGTAGAAATCTATTGAAACGAGTCAAAAAACACCTGGATGTATTCTAACAAGTTAGAATCAGGTAAAATGAGCGACTGAATCTTAACTTGTCAAAACACCTCAAATTTAGATAAATAAGATGAAATTCGGTCATTTAAACTTATCTAAATATTTACTTTTTTGTGTAGATGACAAATAATTTAGTATAGGCATCTGAAAAAGTATCGTTCAGGCGCCGGTATCGTAAACCAAGTATCGTATAACAAAGTACTAGTAAACAACAATGAACGCTCCCCAGTCCCCAGCCCTAATGAAAATAGACTGGAACCAATCTAACCTGAAGAAAGCCCTGGTTGACCACTGTGAAACCTCTCGATCAGATGCGGCGGTAGAGCAGGCAAGGATCAGTGATGTTGCACAAGACTGTTCTTCCTAAAACAATCAACACAATTCCCAGAGTCAGTGTTTTGTGATTAGATTGCCCTCCAATGCATTCATTACATCCGATTATTTTACCCTGTGCAGCTTGAAGAATCTCTCAATGTCCTCACTTTCTCCCCCAGCGCAGCTAACCAGCAGGTGGCGCAGCTGATCCACTGGGCGCAGTTTCTGAAAAATGTGACTTCCCTTCAAAAAGCACAACAAAACCCGTCATCAACCCGTTTAGATGTACAATACAAGGTGGGAATGGGATGATTGGCTAAAGCGGTTTAACCTTGGCTGAAAGCAGGACAAATTTCTGAGGAGGGACGTTGTGCTGCTGAACCACCACAGGGGAATCTGTGATGGGAATGTGCTCCCTGTTTAGAGGGGTAGCAATCTTGCCATGTCTTTCTTCATTAATTGCACATAGAGCCCACGAGTGTCCATCCACATTTAACATCATCTGCAAGAAATGGGACAGTTACAATGTCAGCAAAGCATTCTGGGCTCTAACTTTGATTAAGGTTGACCTGAATTTTAGTCACATATGCAAACAGATCTGGTACACAAAGCCCTGGTATTTGTATACATACAAAATACACATACAATTAGACAAACTATAGTGTTTCAGAATATTCAGTGTTTGGAATTGAGCTTCTGAAAATGGATATTTGTTTGAATTAAAAAAAAGAAATCAAAAAGATGTCAAGTACCTGAGTCTCCATTAGTGGCTTTTTAAAGGGGAACGAGTCGTGGTTGATGCACCACAAAACATCACTATCCTCCGTTTCAGAAGCGGCCATCAGCAAAACTCCTACAAAATATGAAGTCTTGCATTAGTGAAACAATATTAGTTTATTTGTCAGGTGCCATGGTTTATTACCGTTGCTGTGGAGAGCCTTGTGGACCTTTGAGGGTTTCTGGAGAGTCGAGGAAGCAGAGAATCCTGGAGGAAGACGAACATGGACCAGAGACAGCAGACTTGGTCTAATAGGAAGGTGCTTTTGGAGTGCAGGGGCAAATGGTGCGGTGGTGAAATATAGCCGCACGCCTACAGCAGAAGAAGAAAAAAAAAATTGAACTAGTTTTGTATAGTTTTAATGAAACATCTTTTACATCAATGTTTATCTTTACCAGCATGTGTAACAGCCAGCAGGTGGCAGTCTGCTGACTCAGCTCTGTCTATGACAGAAATCTGAACAATAGGCTTAAAGACTGAGCGATCAATTGTCCTAAGAGAAAAAACACACACAATACAATATATATAATTTACATACAATGTACTTCTATTTGAAATAGGGCTGGGCGATATGGCCAAAAAATGATTACGATTTTCTTTAGTTTAAATCACGATTTCGATTTTAATCACAATTCATGTGTAAATTGCCTTTTAAAAGGCGACTAAAGCCATCTGCTTCTTCTGGGGTTTAGACCTGGTTTAGTCCTTTTTAGTTTTCTCCTGGTTTAATCCTGACAGCAGAAGCAGTGAGTGGAGAAAGTCAGTATTTTAGCTCAAAGCTGCGTTAAAAACAGACAGATAAAAAACAGATTGCATGGAGACCAGATCATGATTCGATTTTTATCGTCATATTGTCCAGTCCTAATTTGAAATATAACATGAAACATACCTGGCAATATTACCAGCTGCTGCCACAATTGCATTCTGGGACATTGTAGCTACTCGACTCATACCTTGCCCATCAACACCAAGGTCATACACCTGAATTGACGTCAGTAATTAGCATTTAACAGTAGTAATATTTCAAATTAAAATAAAAACTTACCTGTAAGACTCCTTTCTCAGAACGAGTGAAAAGGATGTTTCGAGAGTTATCGATTGCAATCTGCACAACGGGATCTGTCGGAAACCAAAAAAGGGTTTAAAACCGACACTAGAAATTGTAATAGCCTCTGCTGCACTGATCATACCATCTTCAGAGAAGGAGAATTGGAGCACTGAGGGAACAAGAAAGGACAGTGCACTCTTCGAATGGTTTATTTTTCTACACCGTTGAGTCATCCAGCCGGCTTCTGCTTGGTAAGCGATCTCATAAAGGCAACCATCTTTTCCTGCCATGAATATGCGCCCCAGGTCAGTAGATGTGATGGACAGAATGTAGATGTTATCGGTCGGGATTGAAAATAGCGGGTCTGGAAGCAACTGCATCCCTCCAGACATGCTGTCGTTCAAACCTGTACATAAAAAAAATGTGAGTTTTGTGGATGAAGAAATACAATTTGTGATTAAATGTACACAAAAAATAAATAGTAATCCGTTTTTGCAAGTGAAGATCATTTTCAAAATATTTTACACGTAAAGAACTGAAAATAATGCAATATACAGTATTGTGTTCCCGCTTTATGCAGTGTTATTATTTATTATTTACTTACCACCATGGGTCTTGGGAAAACTGAGTCCGAGGATAACTACATCCACAGATGTGGCCAACACAAGGAGATAGTGAATGTGTGGTTGTAAAATCCCTGAAAGGAAACAATTAGCATGTCAGCTAATTGTTGTTATAAACTTTTTTTTATAGTCTTTGTATAAACAAACCTGGTTTTGGTTTAACTAGACCCACAGCTAAAATTGTTTCAATGAGGCCGTCAAAGTAGGCAACATCTCCTCTGCAATAAAGAACACAATAAAATAAACAAAAATATGATCTCAGGAGGCTTTGGGCATCTCCAACAATTGGAAAAATATTGTAAGGATGGTCTGATATCAGGACCTGCCCTCCATCTGATCTATGCAATTTCGTTGTACATTGTATAATGACAAATAAAGAGCTTTACTTTACTTTATATATCAGTGCCGCAGATATTTGCATATTTTTCAAATATTGGTATCGGCCCAATATGGGAAAAATCCAGGCCGATATTTCTTTTTTTACAGTTAATAGCGTACTCCACAGTTACTAAAAATAGACCGTCACGTCGCAATGCATTCTGGGAAGTCTCCTCAGACAAACAAGCGCGCATTTTGCATGCGGTGGCTATGGGTCCGAGTCGTTCCGATAGTCACAAAGTTGTAGTTTTGTCTCTTAAAGATGTTCCAACACGAAGGAACCAAGCACTGCGCCTTTGCTGTGCAATTGGACTCTAGATACCCAGATCGGATGTTGGAAGGGACATTTTTTATCACTTTTCCAAAGCCGGGTGAGGAAAAGGCTGCAGAACAGACTGGCATGCTGGCCCTTTAAAGACCAACTCACCCCCTGTTCCAAAGTTTACTCCGCCCATCCACCAAATTCAAAAACTGGTGTGAAAGGGGCGCGCCAAGGCTTCTGCGGGGGCGCGGAGCTGTTTATATTCCCCACAGCGGCAGAGCTGCTAACGTCACATCAGTTCTGTGTCGTCACATCGCTGGTTGAACCAATAAAGTGACAGACTCTGAAATGCAAAAGCCATATAATTTTACCCTCGAGAGGGCGCCACACAGACGGTTTTAAGCACAAAAGTTAGATTTCTATAAATGTGCACTAAAATGTCAAAGTAATTATGGAGACATGTAGGCAACACTATTAGACACCCATTCATACAGTTAATCAGTTTAGTTCTTTAAGGAGCGGAGCCTAGCCCACCAGCGCGCAGCAGAGGCATGTTTGAGGACAGGGAAGAGAAAGACGACACACACTTTGGCCAAGCATTAAAGAACAACGCTGACTCCTCATTTCATTGGTTCTAACCCAACTCTTAACAGTGTTTTGACTTATCCAACTAGCAATAAACAGTCCCTCATTTTCACCAGGTATGATCTGCGACAATATGGCACAGCTGGTGTTTGTTTGTCTGACTGCCTGACGTCAATTGTAAACTGGGCTATTAGTGAGTAGACAATGGTGGCTCCTCATAGCCAAAAACAGACCGAATACATTTTTTATGTGACAATATGCATTTTGCATCAATAATTAAATGTATAAAAGTACATTGTTCTGCGTTTCCCTCTACAACTGTATTTGATCATCTTTTATAGCCATCATAGTCCCAAAATAAATCTGAGTGAACCACTGTAACCCAGCCAAAGTGATATTACATTATATTTTTTTCCAATAATGAATTTAGGAACTTTACTCCATGTGAGAGGGTCTTGCTATTTATTTTAAACAGTGATATTAATATCAGCAAATATCAGATCTCGGCCTCAGCAGCGAGGCAAATATTGGATATCGATATCGGCAGAAAGTTTTCATATCGGACCATCCCTAAAATATTGTTAGTTTAGTTAACATTAAAACACATTTACCCATCTTCATAATTCCACATAAAGATGTCATTGTCAATGGTGAGCCAGGCTCTTGAGATTTCAGGAAAAACTCCCATCATACAGTTACATTGCATATCTTTGAAACGGTTAAGAACACAACAAACCATGGGCAAAATAATTATTTGTCATTGGTGAATAAATAAAAGGATACGGCTGAACTGTTCCACCAGTTCTGGAGGCAGGGGGATGCGGCGGACGGGACTGAGCTCGGGCAGGTTTGGCACACTCAGCAAACCTGGCCCTTGTAGTGGGTAATCCATGTCAGACACACCAGACAACGAAGCCATATCTATAACAGGCAACAAAACATTAATATTGCGTACCACCCTGAGAATGACTGACCAAACCTGATCTTGGAAGCAAAGTAGATGTGGGTCTGGTTAGTGTAAAGATGGGGGCCTTTGTGGTAACACAAGGGAGCCTGGGAGAGTGGTGTGTGGGTGTGGGTGCTTGAGCTGATGGCGCAGATTGGCCAGCTTGTTTCCATCAGTGGCCACATATTAATGAATGAAGGGAGTGAATGGATAATGCATTATTTTTGTAAAACAATTTACAAGGTCTTAAAAAGCGCAGTAAATATTAGGCTAGTGCATTATCATTATACACAACGCCAAAGAGCAGAGCTCTAATGAGTGATGTTTTTGTATGGAACTGTATGAATTGTCATAATATGTGTTTTCATGTGGCAGCCTGTGTGTCAAAGACAAATTTCCCCTTGAGACAAATAAAATAAATCTTGAATCTCTTGAACACATCTTTGTTGTTGTTGTTGCTTCAAGTTGTCAAAGGTGTTGGGGGACTGCCAAGTCCCAGGTGATTGTCCTTAAGCGGTAGTGTTTACATACTGTGTGAGGGGACGGAGAGCAGCTCAGACAGATCGGGGAAGCAGCGGTCATCCTGCAGGTGTCTATCGATCAGTCGTGCGGAGTTCTCCAGCGCTTCGGCGATGGCAGCGCTGGGGCTACTGGGGCCAACGCTAGACGGCATGGCTGATACCGTTTATTTTACACTAAGCACAAAGAACAAAAGGCACCATGGATCACTGACAATGCGAGAGGAGGCAGTGGATTAACAACTAATCAAAACAAGCTACATAATGGGCCTGTAGCTAGCATGTATGTTGTTTACAAAGTCACCGGTTTGCCAGCATAATTTATTCTGCTCAAAACACAAGCTAACTACAGGCTAACTATATAGCTTGTGTTCACTTTCAAGGTTCAAATAATAGATTACCTCTCTGAAAGAGCTTGCGTTTGCAACACCTATGAGAAGTTTGTTCGCGGTTTCAGATAACCAGAAGAAATGCTGGAAAAAGCTTGTATTCAGTAGCCCGCCAACCTCATGCACCTACAAGTTAAAAAGTTATTTCCGGGTAACATCTTCTTCTGTAGATTATCAGCGGAGGCGGATTACCTAGCACACTACCGCCACCCTCCGGATGCATTATGATCATTATGATCACCATTATGGAAACCACAGAGAAAACTATATTCTGTTTTAAGATAATAAACCCTTTCATTATTTGTAAACATTTCGGGCTTAACTGGAGGCGCAAAGCTGTAGCTGTTGTCATAGTAACGATAAACAAATGTCTAACTGTTGTTGGAAATATCAGATAAAACCTTATTTTATCGTTTCAAATGTTGTTCCTCTTCTTCTTGCTCCTTAAGCCACAACAGGACCACATTTTTAGTTGTAGTTTTACACTTATAATCACTAGTTTTAGTTTAATCTTATTTCTCTTGCTCACTTCCTGCCTCCAGCTGATGTCACTGATGATGTCTAGTGTGACTTTGTATTCTGATCAGTTTTTTTTAAATACCGCCCAAGATAAACTTCTCTTCAATGTCCTATTTTACACATGGTTGTATTATAAAGATCATAATTGGTACACGATTTCCCTACAGTGTACAACCTTTCCTGTAAACTAAATGATTGTATTTGAACTTGCATGTGCTGCTTTCCTCCGGTCAGTGTATCCCTAGCTTGGACAAATAGCTAAATACATAAAAGCTATGAACATTTAAACATTATGAATATTTAAAAATCAACAAACAAATAAAAAGGCATATGAATGATTTATTGCAGTATTGACTTCAAAGATACAGAGGATCTTCATTTTCTATATAACATCAAAATATACATTTAAAAACAGCAAATTCCCCTCTGTATAGGCACATACTGCTTAGTTTTTAACAGTGACAAATAAAATATTAAAATGTAGTACATATTGCAGTGTTGCTGTTTGACAACTATAAATCGATAAACAAAAACAGAAAGGAAAAAAAATGGAAATATTTTGCACAATTGTAAATAAAAGATCTGTCGCTAGTTTAAACTCCAAAAACACTTTATTAAGAACAGCATGAATACACTAACTTACAACATTCACTTATTTTTACAGAATTATGTTCAGATATAAACATGTTTTAAACTATGATACAGTGGGAGTAAAAATCAAAAACAGTTGCTGCACAACAGCGAAGGAACTCCCATACAATGTTTTCCTAAACATTACCTTCTTATGGTACGCTTCTCATCTTCAACATTAACATCTGTCTTTCCAACAGGTCACCAATACTATCCGCTGCTTCCTACATTGCTGTCTATAGCATAGTTAACATTGTTGGGTTTCAAAGTCATTTATTTCTTTGTCTTCTCCTTGGAGGCGTAAAGCGCCCGGAGCGTCTGTACCACTTTGTTTGAGAGTTTCTGTCCACTTGTCAGATTGATTTTCTTATAAATAATGTCCGATTGTTTGATAGTGTCAGCCCAAGGCACCTTTTTGCGACCGTCCTTTTTCTTTGCAACAGACCAGGGCCCAGAGTAAGTTCCTGTCATCCAGTGTATACTGTAGCCGCTTCGGGTTTTCTCGACAACCTTGGCTATCTGTGGTCTGTCTTTGTATTTGGGGCAAAAGGTGGCAACGATGTCCATAGCCGCGATAGGTTCATCCTTTTGACCAGAATCCTCTGCTGAATCCCCACCCTTTCTTGGCTTCCTCTGTCAAAAACAAATTATATTCCCATAAGGAATGTTCTAATACTCATCAAACAAACACAAAGATGAAATAAATCTTACCGCTGGGGGACTCTCATCCTCACTGTCTTCATCGCTTGAGTCTACTGGAGCAGCTTCATCATGATGGTTGTTGCTTTGGATCTTTGGACCTTTGAGCAGGGAAGTAATGACTTTGTTTTTGGCATTGGCATTAGCTTCATCCTCATCCTCCTCTTCACGGTCCAGGTGCTCCATAAGCAACTTGAACTAAACGATAACAAGATCATTGATGTTAATAGCATCTTTGGTCAGGTGAGCGTGCGTCACTTAAAAGTCACATAATAAGAACAAAATCACTTGTGGCGCTTACATCTAGGAACTGTTTCACAATATTCTTTTTGGATTCATGGCTGAGATTTGTGCTGGCTATATCAGTCTTCAGGAAATCGAGGGTTTGACGAGGGTTAAAATGCACACTGGATTTTCTGTTCACTGCCTTGTCATAGACTTTGGCTGGCTCCGTTGGCGAGTACTTCTGGATTTTGCTGCAATGACAAAAATGTAGAGTGAAACGCATGTAAAATTATATATATATATATATATTCAAGATTACTGATGTGATTTACCTGTCAGAGAAGCCGTATAGATTTTTAAAATGCTGTTTTAGCATCAGCAGCAAAAGCACACCCTGTGAGGCACTGGCAAAGTCCAGCAGGGGACCGTGGTTGTCCGGTAAGCGGTCTAAAACAGCATCCTCGTCGTCCAAATCCGAGTCTGAATCCACAGGCTTTATTCTCTTGCGGACGACTTTCTCTTCTTCACTGCTACTGCTGGAGCTGCTGCTACTATCCTCACTGCTGTTGTCGTCATCCTCAGAGTTGTACTTTCTCTTTTTGTGTTTCTGTTTCTTTTTCTTCTTCTCCTTTTTCTTTGCATTTTTCTGACGTGGCACGGGCTCCTTTCGCAAAGACTGTTCACACAATTCATACATACAGTAAGTATCCTAATTTATGGTAAAATAATGTATCATTGGCTTTCTTACCTCTTTGAAAGACTGCAGCAGGTTGCTACCAGACACAGATAGAGTAATGTCAACATGATGCATGATAAACAGTGGCTCATCTTGAGTCTGGTATGGAAAGCAGGCCAAGTTGTCGGCTACAAACAGCAGCATGTTTACTTCGGTTTTCTGTAGATGACAAAGAATGAAACATTTTTAACTGCACTGGTGAAATAATGCCTTTTAAAACAACATTGTCAACTTACAGTGCTGTCATCAAATAGGTTGAGCAGTGATATGAGGAACGCCCGTCTGTGTTGTCTGTTCCCACGGACCATGGAGTACAGGTGAGAGCAGAGAGCAGAATCTTTGTCGTCATGACGAAAACCTCGAACCACAGCAGTTTTGGATCCAATAATGGCCTGCTGCACTTGATAAGACATCTTCAAACCTGCAACAGCCTTCATCTGGAGGGGTACAAACAAACCACATCACGCTTTTGGCTTGGGCACATGCTGTAGAGCTAGTTAAACTTTCTTGATAAACACGTACATGGATGAAACCTGAATATTTCTTGTCAATCTCCACCAACTGGTTGTCTGCCTTGTTTTTCATGGTTGGTTCAGGGTCTGTTCCCATAGCAATCAAGTATGGCACGCACTACAATACAAAATCAATCAGCATCTATAAGCAGCAAATGTTCCATAACTAACCAGATTGGATATTTAAGAAAGCTTACATACCTGTACAGGGTGTATAAGCCCTTGGCCCAGAGTCAAAGTGATCACATTGAGGGCATAATGACGCACAGTTGACTGCGTGTGGAAGAAAGACTCCAGCACCTGCTTCAGGTAGATCTGCATTATGGAGCTGCTCATACCAGAGGAGACATCGCCCATTTCCTTCAGGTCCTCCTCTTTGGCCGTCTTTTTCCCTACATGTGCAAAAACATAATATTGATAAATATGGAGAACTTTTAAAAGATTGTTTGCCTAAATTTGTGAAACTCACATTCGCGGTCAGCCTCCTGCATTCGAGTGTCCTCTTCCTGAAGATATGTCTGTAGATTCTTTAACACTTGTATCTTCAAATTGACCGACACAGTTTCATTGGACAGATTGTTGTTATACAGGACCTTAACATCTTGCACAAACATCAGCTCTGGATGCATAATGAACTGGAACCCTTAAAATAAATACATATTACATTAATATATTTCAATCCATACTTTCATATTGAAGTTGTATTTAAATCTCTACCTAGTCCGATGAGTGCCTTGGTCTGTACTTCCTCATCTTGATGAGTGGTGAAATACATCAGTAGCTCCAGCACCTTGTCTTTGATTACGATCTGCAGTAAATGAGCTGAGATTTTAGATACAGCCAAAACTAAACAGAAGACTGTGAGGAAAGAGGGCAGTGGATTTTTACCTTGGTGGAACCCTTGAACTCCTCCATGTCAAAGTCGAAATGTCGACAAAGCGCCCCAACCGTAAACAGTCCGCGCAGGAGAGTGGGTTTGTTGTTGACCAGAGTAGGACTGGTCGAATCCTCCTGATGTTGGGTTTTAAGTTTAGCCAAAGCCCCTAGTGAAAAAAATAAAATCAAAATAAAGTATTGCTGAATGTATGAATAATAGATTTACACTTGCAGGTATGCCTTACCATAGTAGCGATTAAAACAAGCCCAAACTAACTTGTAGTTGTGTGTGGCCTTATTCACAATAGCACCAAGGCAGCTTACACAGTGTTGGACAACCTGGAGAGAAGATACAGTGTCAAATATTTAGGCACACAAATACCTCATTGAAGGAAAGTCTACAATCGAGTCAGGCTCACCGTCATGCCGTATTTGATGATGAGTTTCATCAAATCTTCTTCAAGAGTAGAGAGGAAGCCCTCACTGGGCTCCTCCATGAGAGGCACCACCAGCTCCAGGATTTTGGCCACATTACAAATGATCATAAAATCATTCTGGGTCTGAAACAAAAAAAATGATGTGTTATTTCAAACATAAAATAAAATGCATAAATTAAGTATTCAACATACAGTAGTTTACAGTTTGTTTACAGTGCGGATGGGGAGCTGCTTCCAATGAGGGAGCAGAGACTGGGGACTCTGAGGGACTTGTTCATTGAAGTCACTGAGGTTGTTAGAAAGCTCCTCTGTGGCGAGGCTCCGGCAGTGGATGAGATCCGTCCTGATGTTGTCAGACTGTCTTGGCTGACATGTCTCTGCAACATCACATGGCAGTTGGGGATCTGGAAAAAGCATTTGACTGTGCCCCTCGAGGTTTCCTGTGGGAGGTCCTGAGGGAGTTTAGGGCCACTCAACTACTCTCTTCGCTGTATGACCAACAGGAGCTTAGTTTGCATTGCCGGCAGTAAGTCAGATCTGTTTCCAGTGCATGTTGGGCTCCGCCAGGGCTGTCCTTTGTCACCGGTTCTCTTCATTACTGTCATTGACAGAAATGGTAGGTGCAGCTAGGGGCCGGAGGGGGTTTGGTTTGGGAACCAGAGGATGTCATCTCTGCTGTTTGCAGATGATGTTGTTCTGTTGGCGTCATCAAATCAGGGCCTTCAGCATGCACTGGGGTGGTTTGCACCCAAGGCTGAAGCAACTGGGAGAAATCTGAGGCTATGGTTCGCGATCAGAAAAAGGTGGCCTGCACTCCCCAGGTCGGTGGGGAGTGCATGCCCCAAGTGGAGGAGTCCTTGTGGTCTTGTTCATGAGTGATGGAGTGTGAGACTGACGGATCGGTGCAGCGTCTGCCGCCTCCGCAACCGGATAAAGTGGAAGAAAATGGATGAATATTAGTAATTACTCACATTGCGCTTCGTTGTCAGGTATGGCTGCATTGTCATGGCATGCTTAACCATTAACTGGGCTCGGATCTTGCTGAACAAGTACAGTGTGGTGATACATGCGACTAGGCGACCTGAGCTGACCCCTTTGTCCTCACAGTCTGAAAAACAAAGTTCTACTGTAAAAAAAAAGACACTGCAAACCTTGGTAGGGAATGTCACAAATACCAACCTGCCAGAGAGTCTTCATATTTCAGGATGTGTTCAACTAGATTGTCCACCAGTTGAGTACAGGCCTTCTTGGCTGGCTTGTAAGATGCATTTTCTTCAGACTTAAACAACTACGCAAAAATACAAAAGGTTTTGATGAAATGTAGCACAAATCAGAAAACCATTAACACTCAAAACTTACATTCTGTAGAAGCTGCTCAAACCAGTCATAGCCAGAGTCTTTACATGCGGACACCTGAAACATTATAATTTATTTGAGTTTAGTTGGTTGGTACAGTGCATGTTAATGAAGAGCTATGATTCTGTGATAGGATTTATCACAAACAAGACCTATGACTCTGTGTGACAAAATACTTTCCCTACAATCAGTATTGTTTTAATCTCATATGGCCAAAATTGTGCAGTGGCATGAGTAAATATAGTAGTATTTATATTTACCACATCTGTAATGTTGAGGATCTTGCGGGTCATCGCGTCTTTATCATGACTCGGTGTTGGGGTAAACCAGAGTTTCTGAAATGTTTCATTGACCAGTTTCTGTTCAAAGCATACATTCAAGTCACCAGTCAGAATTAGACAAATGCCGAAAAATGAATAAATATATCCAAAAACAAAAACCTTGATGCCCTCTTCATCATTAACCCTGCGGATCATCTTCACACACATCTCTGTGATCTTGTGGAAGTCTGGCAGTTCAAGGCAAATGTCTCTCAGAATCTTTATAACTCGTTTCCGCACACTTATGCCTGTATCCTGTTTAAAAGTAAAAACACAAAACATTTTATTTTGGCATCAAACGTAAATTAGTCTTCAAAAAAGTGAGTTACAGCTGCAATACATTGGCCAGTCTACAGGGGGCAGTGTGGACGGTCAGTTAGTGGGTAGTTAGTATGGTTTAACCTCACATGAACCATTGTACTCAGAGTGACCTTTTCGCTGTCAAACTAGTAATTATGAATAGACATTACCTCAAATTTTGGTCACTTAAAATCTATACGATCAAGAGCTTGATATTTACCAGAATTCTTTCGATCAGCATATCATAGTACTGTTCAATGAGCTCTGGACGACTGAGCACAAAGCGTCCAAGTAGCTCCACCGCTGCTTCTCGGACACTGGTGGAGTTGTCCATAAGGCGGCAGTGGACCCCGCGCTGCATATCCGACTGCAATGAAGACAGGATTATTACAGCTTTGGAAACGCTGTATAATTTTGTGTTCAGTTTATCTTTTTGTGTTGTTTGTAAACTTACGCGGCCTAAAATGCTTGGATCAACAGCCACGACTTCTGAGAGACACTTCATGGCTTTTGTTCGGACTGCAATCGCACTCTCACCCAACACCCTTAAAATCTATTAAAAGAGGAAGAGATTTAGTTAAATCATCAAATATTTACTCATATATGGAAGTATAAAGCTGCAAACTGACAATAATCCATTATCAGTTATATGTTATAACAACAAATCAACATTGTGCACTACACAATAACACAATGAAAATATAGTTGCAAATAAATAAAGCAGCAGATTCTGATGCTGCTGTATCATGTAGCTATAATAGTAAGCTTGTTTTGCAAGATATTTTCATGTTTTCTCCCCCTTGATTTCTTCAAAAAACCTGATCATTTATGTATTATAATTAATATGTAAAAGTATAAGTACTGTATCATTGATATAATTTATACTGTGTTGTGCAAAAATGTGTCACCTAAAACATCAGTGTTATTTAGCAGCAATGTGCTTTGGTGCTAGTGTGTCTGTTATTTACCTGTGATAAATAGATATCAAAGCTCTGTGCAAAAGGCCTCATAGAGGCCAAATATCTAACAATAAGACAACAGTCTTCATAGTCCACTACATCTGAATTCGACCTGAAAAAGAAGAAAAGATGACTTACATGACTTATCACATTATAATGATGGTAAGAACGTTCTTAAAATGTGCAACCTACTTTAAAGAATTAAAAAGAGACGTTGATGTCCTTATAACTTTTCGAAGAAATTTCTTTCTCGTCTCGGCTTTGTGCATTATATCTTCTGTTGATTCAACCTCCTTGGAATAATATTTTGAGTCCTCATCCCTCTCATTTTGAGATTTGATGGCTTTTTCTGCCTCAGTTGTTATGTCTCTATACCATTGAGCAAGGTAAAAGTTCCTGGCAAACTGTAACAAATTAAAACACAGTTATGTCTTGAATACAGATGTACAGACTGAAAATGTACCATGTTTGATTATAATGAATAGTTAAATAGTTTGATGGTACCACAGACTCACCAGTAAAGAGGTTTCCATCTCCACATTGTCATCAATATAATCGAGCAAAGCCTTCTGGAGCTGCTGGACCTCATCACTGCCTGGCGTCTGTGTAATTCATCAGTAGAGCATTTAATGCACAGTTAAACCTTACAGCTTATCTAAATGTCTATAATGAGAACATTATTTGAAGTTGTACAAATGACCAAGATGGCCAAGATCACTGGAAAAATTTGGCATAAAAAATACAAACAGTAGAACCTAAGCGAAATTAAGTCAGTTGTCCGTGTACGACCTTTAGACTATTTTACAATAGGCAACATCATCGCACTGAACGGCACTTTAGAGCTAATAAATAGCAGCAATCACTGTTGTTTTGTTCCGCAATTTTAACAAAATGTTTTGGAGAATTATAGGCAAACAG
>OMNZ01104825.1:0-14735 GCA_900303255.1 Lesueurigobius sanzi | reverse complement strand
TAAAACAGCTGACTGCTATATTTATGCATTTCTTGTGTTTCTAACCCTTTAGTTGCCCTCTGCTGCCCCCTGCTGTCTGTCACTCGGCTCCAGCTGCAGTTGAGCCTCAGCAGTTATTAAATAGACTGTTTGATCTGCGATGCTAATGTTGCTAACGCAGCAGGGGCTAATGACAACAAGAGCTATCTGCGCTCTGTAAATGACTTGAAACATGATTTATGAAAACATAAATAAAACCACACTGTTCGGGTTTATAAAATAAATAAGTTAGTTAGGGGCATGTACAGCTGACTTTTACCAACTTTGTATCTTAAATGATGCATTTGTGTCACTATCTCGTAAAAATTTCCGTCCTGACAACTGGAACACAGTAACTGGGAGGAAACGTCACTCCCAGCTCGGAGTTCCGACCTCCGACCACAACTGGAACGCACCATAACGCACATGCCACATTTGTCATATCGCCAAATTAGAGCAAGAAGGTAGAGTCTAGTTAGCGTGTGAATGAGCCTGGGTAAAGAGAAGAGCCAGAGCGCTCGCTGTAAGTCAGACTCATGGGTAAGTGAGAGGCGTCCTGGGACAGAGTCCCCGCTTCAGCAACGCAAAGGAGGCACTGTAAAAACAAAACAAAAAAACATTTAATGACCTTTACATCAATCTTTTGCTCAACTGCAGACAAAGGTAAATCTCCTACCTAGTCATTTTCAGGTACTTGCAGATAAGGTAACCAGTTGAACCTTCATGTTACAATCAAACAACATTAGATTTAAAGGTTGCATCTACTGTTAGTAGATTGTTACCTCTGAATCGTTTCTCCTCTTCCTCCGTAACATATTTCACCGATTCCTTTAGCTGCAAGTAGTTCATCCGTAAAACGATTTTGTTGCACTGGTTACATGTTAATGCAGTTTTTTGAAAGAACTCTTTCATATTGTTATTTAATAATTCATTATTTACATAAAGGTAAATAAATATCTTGATATTTTGCGGCAAGCAGCTGCAACATACAGATTTGAACGGTATAAGTGCATAACCCTGTGTGTGCCTCTACACAAAAATGTTCATTTGCACAACAAAACACTTTGTATTGTTCAGTATTGACTGGGCCCTTGCTGCGGACCAATGCGGCCTGCATTATTATGATAATATGACCATGCTTCGCCGACTTCTATTTTAAAAAAAAGCAATATCAACCATGAATATTCAGCGAGGATGTCAAGTTTAGTTTGCTCCATTTACTCCAGGGCAAAACACAACAACAGCACCATGGGCCTGATCTCTTTTACAAAAAGAAACAAGACTATTTGGTTCTGCTCAAACTAATTTGTAATATACAGTTGTGGCCAAAAGTTTACACATGCTTTTAAGTTTACATACCCTTTTAAATCTCAATACGAATGAAACAATTTTTTTTCCCACTCATGGTTAGTGGTTGTACGAAGCAATTTATTGTCAAAGAACTGAGTTTACTCTTTTGAAATCATAATGAAACAGAAATTATTTCCCTGATGTAACGTTTGCATGACCTTCAACAACTGCCAGGAAAATAGTTCAGGAGCATTGATGCCAGCAACTAAGTTACTGTTTTAAGTTTCTTCTAGATCAGACAATAAGGTCAGCGATGTGTTATTCATTTACCTTCACATGTTTCGAAAGCCGTACTGCTTCCTTCTTCAGAAGTGTCACATGATGTTGGATGTGTCTTATATCAGCTGTTAGCTGAACGGCCTGATGGACCTGACAGGTCTGTCAGATCTGTCAGGTCTGTCAGGTGTGTCAGGCCCGTCACGCCCTCCGCTGGTGGTTGGTGAAGGATTGTATCCCATGTGTGGGACAGTTGGAAAGCTCCTTCATCTCTGTTCATTGTAGAAAAGCCTCGCTTCCTGAAACACGTTAAGGTAATTGAATAACACATCGCTTACCTTATTGTCTGGAAGAAACTTAAAACAGTAAAGTAAAGATGAACACCATTCAGAAACTAACTAACTAGTTACTCTAATTTGACTCCCTTTTTGACTAACAAGTAGTGTAACACATTACTTTTTACAAACCAGTAATCAGATTAAAGTTACTTTAATCCAAGTCACTGTGAGTTAATATTTTGTCATTTTTCTTAGTAAAAATGTATATTGGCTTTATTCTTGCATCTTGGGGCATGATGCAACATATGAGACAAATCACCTTTTCAGCTAAGGACGTTGGTGGATCCTCACTAACGGAGCGTCTAATTTAAGATCGCTTAGCAATTTGTTAAATGTTTCAACAAGTTGCATGCTATAATTTTAAATGAGTGTGTGCTATGAGGTGTTAGCTTTAATTCGGCAGTGATGGTATACAGCTATCTAATCCAGTGTTTTGGAGTGATGGGACTTATGGCTCTTTGAAGGGAGCCGTTCATTCGGGAGCCGTTCTACTATGACCAAAGTGTGGCAAAACTCAACAACGTTTTTGGCAGGAAGGAGATTTTGCTTCACTTTCAAACATTTGTGGATGCAAGAAAACAC
The DNA here is from genome assembly GCA_900303255.1 of Lesueurigobius sanzi. Lineage (NCBI taxonomy): Eukaryota > Metazoa > Chordata > Actinopteri > Gobiiformes > Gobiidae > Lesueurigobius > Lesueurigobius sanzi. The sequence goes on along the minus strand of OMNZ01104825.1, from coordinate 12,231 downwards.
TATTCCTAAAGAGCCTGGTTCTAGGCTGGTTCTTGAAGCTTTCCTGAACTATGGGGAGGCAGCCATTGCCATGGAACTCTTCAGAAGATTTGTTGCTGGACTCGACCCCACTCTTCAATCAAAATGCCATGAGCATGGTGCATCTACGTTGGAGCAGGCTTTGGCAGGAGCCTGCAAGTGTGACTGAGCACAAGATAAATGCTCACCGTACAGAATTTGGGTGCAGCGGCCGGTGTAGTGTAAAAACAAAGTTTTGCTGCACATGCTCAATACTATTATTATTATTATTTTGTGCCATAGCTGATGAGAGGAGCTGCCTTTTCTTTTTAAAACTGCAGATTAAATTAGGTTACTTTGCAGGCAGCTGCAAAATATGCAGCATATTATTAAGACATTACGCTACATTGTGTTAACAGAACTTTACTGTCACCCAGTGAAAAAAAACCTGCTCCTCTCCTATTGTATCCTATTATATTTTATTACTGCATATATTTAGTTGCATCTTATTTTTGCAGTACAAATCCCAAACCTCTTGACCTGCAACTCCTTTTACAATGTGAAGTGCCATCCTGCATGGTACAGTGCAAGAGTTCAACAATTCACTTCAACATAGAACTGTCTTAAGTTTAAGTATTTAGAGCATACTGTAAGTGGGCAAACTAAGGCCCGGGGGCCAAATGCGGCCCTGCCTGGCCCTTCAATCCGGCCCACAAAGCATGACCAACTATGCATTGGTTAAAATGGGTAATGCAATGTTTTCACTGACATTAAGATAATGTATATCTGCTGCTATGTTGTTGCTTTTGTAAATGTATGTAGGTTATCTGTGCCGTGACTGATCCGGCCCACGAGGCAAGTTCAAAAACCCAGTCTTTGCCCATTTCTGAGTTGGAGAGACCTACAGCGCAGTGTAGCCACCACAGCACCGTATCGGCACCGACTCTCCTCATCATCCACCGACCTCCATTGTACATGCTGTGATGAAGAGCTGTGAGCTGGGATCACTTTCTGGCAGAAAATCACTAACATGGAAGGACTGGGAGAGGAGCGAGCGGAAACTACTTCAATAAAAGATGGGATTGAAAGACTTCCTTCTCCAGATAGAATGCTACAGACATGGTCTATTTATTACAGGTCAGCTCATTCCACTTCAGAAATGAAAAGTGAAAGTGATTTTTCAGATCAACATGCTGCTATGCCACAAATAATGCAGCTGAGCTTAGGTTTTTCATGGAACAAGTAGGTAATAGTTAGCTACACAAAGGGTTCTGGGTTGACATTGAATTATAAGGATATGATTTTTCAAACATTGATACAAGCAGAGTGCTGTGCTCTTTGTTGGCCTTGTTATCTCTATAAATAAATACAATTATTTCAAATTAAACGAGTAATGTAGGAATGAGTGAGGAGATTGAATCTTGCGTTAACAGTAGTTTTATACATTTTTTTCGGCTAAAGCAAAGGCTCCGTACTCTGCAATTTTGCCGGCAGAGTAAGTGGGCTGGGTGTGGGTTGAGCTTGGGCTGGTGTCAGGCTCTGATTGGTTATAAACCCTAACCAATCAGAGAGTAGGGCCTCTGCATCCTGCAGCAGCCAGCACCCAATCGACCATTAGTTAAAACATAACAATTTGCGTAGCCTATTACAAATATTAATTAATGAAAAAAGTTGATATGCCTCTATGAATAATTCTAGTCATGTTATTTTAAACATTTCAGAACACCAAGCGCTGGACAGTAAGACAGGTCGAACTTCAGACGATTGAGGACTTTGCGCTCCATGCGCTGCTGTTTAGTGTAGGTGTAGTCCATCATATAACAGAGGTCAGACACTTCAGGCAGACAGTGGCGCAGATGGTAGAGCAGGTCGTCTCATGATCGGAAGGTCGGGGGTTCGAATCCCGGCTCCTGCAGCTGCAGACTGCCGTTGTGTCCATGGGCAAGACACTTCACCCACCGCCCGTATGAATGTAGTGTGATGGTACTTTCAGACCAAACGCAGCAAATTGCACGAAACGAAAAAAATCGCTCCATTCGCAAAGCGAATTTCACCCAGATATCGCCTCTATGTGTCATCACTAGGTGGAGCTGTGTCCTGCTGCTGTTTCCTGTTGAGAGTGGAGCCAAAATGGAGGACACTGAGCGAGTCAGCGATCATTATTTACTGAGGAAACCCGAAATACAGCTGCAGAGGCTCGGTCTCTGGGTTCAGCAAATCCTCCAGAGACACAGCGCCTGGATGACAGCGGCCCCCAAGCGGCATTTCTGTGTTTCCTGGCCCAGTTTGAGGAGCTGTTGTCCCGGCCGGCATTGGAGCTGTGCCCCCGCTGGCTGCCCTTCTGTCTTAAAAATTAAAATATAGCTAAGTACACTATTTCCATTTGAAAAGGTCACTGTATAGAGAGAATTGGCCATGAAATAACAAGAGAGTCGTTGAAAAATAGCTTTGTGGCACATTTCCTCATCATTTGTGATGAGCTAACGCTAAATGCTATCAGCTGGATCTACCCTAGTTTTAGCACATATTAAAGTTAAAATACAGAAACAACTTTTACCTGGCAGTGCCATTTCCTCACTTCACGTCACAGCTAGACTTCGTTTGATTGGTTAACGCGCTGCGATTTCACGCAAAAGTTGAACATTTTCAACTTGGGCGAGCGAGAGCAGGGCGATGGAGGCGAAATTTCCGCGTCTCTTTTCCGCGCCGCTCTTGACGCGCGTCAAACGCGCCTATCTATCTATCGCTCAAATCGCGCCGCTCTAGGCGCATCCATCGCGCCGCCACGGGCCTCATCGCGCATTTACATAGGGATAACATGTAAATTATTCGCTTCACGCGTTTTGTCTGAAAGCACCATGAGAGTGATTGGTTGGTGGTGGTCGGAAGGGCCGATGGTGCAAATTGGCAGCCTCACCTGGGCAGCTGTGGCTACAATAGTAGCTTACCACCACTGAGTCTGGAGTGAACGAATAATGCCATGTAAAGCGTCTTTGAGTGTCTTTGAGTGTCCAGAAAAGTGCTATATATTATTATTATTATTATTATTATTATTATTATTATTATTATTATTATTATGTATTAACCATCAGATGGGTGGCCAGCAGTTGAAACTGTAAAAGCAGTATGGAAAGATTTCCCTGCGCTAGCACTCCTTTTCCAAACAAGCAGTGATCTTGAGAGGCAAAAATTAGGGACTTCTCAAATACCGAATTAATTCAGGATTTGTGCAGAACTGCAGAACAGAGAAATGTCACTTGTGGATTCAAGTCAAGTCCAAGCTGAATGAAGGCAGGGCGAAAATAAACAGACCTTGTTTTTAATGTAATGACAATGGTGCCCAGTGCACAGTGGAATAAACCAAATCAAGGCTGCTGAGGGGGCGCAAGTTTACCGGTAGCTGGGAGGGTTTCAGGTTAGTGAGGCCAGGGATCATAGACCAAAGTCTATCATCTCCAACTCAGATTTCTTCCACATAAAATACTTCAATTGTTCCAATGTTGTCCATATATGGCTTCCCAAAACACTAAACTAATATACGAGCGAAGTCAAATGATAATTAATTGGTTGAGTCTGTGTTGATGCGTAGTGGCAGTTGGTCAGTGTTTTTTTTTTGGGTTCACAAAGTGAAAATGTCAAAACCAGCAGGTGCCCAGTTTAGAAAAAAGAGAAAGGATGAACAGGAGAAGCAGTATATGGACAGAATATCAGCATATTTATTCCTCCGCGCTGCGCTTGTCCATGGCAACGCGATCACGTGACCGGACGCCAGGCACGAGTTCAGTTTCAGAAGTGCTTTGCTGCTGCGTTGGAATGAAGCTAAACTGTGTTTTATCAATAAGTCTTTGTTCTTTGCACGCGACGTTGTCCAGTGTCTATCTAAGGCGAGCGCCCCGTGCACGTGTTTCACCATTGTTTTGGAGAAACAATGGTGAAACACGAGCGATGGCACGCGCTGCTGTGCCATCGCTCAATGTTGGATGTGGCAGAACTTTGAGACGCAGGGACTGTGTCACTTTGGATTATAGCCTACTAGGAAGGAAACACTTTGGAAATTTTGGGCTCTTCACAGATTTGCCAAAGCGACTTGATAACTTCTGTCACGGAGAAAGGTTTTGAGAGGCGTGCGTCATGAAAGACCACATGCTGGCAATGTTTTGGTCAAACATAAGAGGCCAGTGCCACAGTGCGCTCTGATACTAGCACCAAAGACATTCAAGATTCAAGATTCAAGATTCTTTATTTGTCAAACCATGTGAATGGTTCGAAATTATGTTTCTCTCATCCTTGATTGTGGAGCGGGGGGGGGAAGGAGGGAGGGAGGGCAGGGAGTTCAGCTTCCCGATGGCCCTGTGTACAAAACTGTTCCTCAGTCGACTGGAACTGACCCGTAGATTCCGCAGTCTCCTCCCTGAAGGCATCACCCTGAAGAGACTGTGTGATGGGTGCGACATACCACCAGACACCATTTTGGCATCCTATGAGAGCGACGACAGGGGAAATAGGATAGGCTACTGTAAATGCGACGATGACGAAGGAAGAGAAGAGGAGAAATGGGGAGGCAGGCAAATATGAATAGGCTGTTAATGTTATTATTAATCATAATTTCATTTTTATTCATATTATTCGTTTTAGTAGCATATTATTATGTATTATTATTATCATAATTATTAATGTTTTTGTTGTTCTATGTGATCATTCATATTATAAGTTGTGGGCAGTGGCTTGCAACAGTCCACGCCTCACGCAGCCTCTTTCCTCCAAAGCTCCACCCCCTGTCACAGACCGGCGCTGACAGAGGCACAGACGAGTGTGGTTTGCAACTTCTTTCCACCTCTGCTTTCGCCGGCGTCAGCGTTGCTGCCGTGCACAAGATCGGGCCCGTAATGTCCATAAGTCAGACATAACAAGCTTAGAGTATCCCACATCCTTAGACCCTCCTCCACAGCGAGGAACAACCCTTAAAACCACATGGGAGAAAATTTTGGGGAGGGATCCACCCCTATGGATGGATGTGCCAATGGTGAATTTTTTGTCGAGTCCAATGGCTATGACCAGCGAGAGTTGCAGAGGCCATTAAACTGGGAGATGGCCTCAGGCAGACAAGAGTCCCGCAGCAGTGTCTGAGCCGCAGACTCAGCCGACGCCGTCTGGTCCCACTAATGCTGTCCAGTCCCCACGATGACGGGGACTGGATAGATGTTGTTCGGTCTTCAACTAGCACTCCCTGTGGGGCTGGGACAGAAAAAGAGGACACAATGTGAATAGCAATGAACAGACAAAATGTGCAGGTTAGACCTAAATTTTGCAACATAATTTATACAGTAAGGAAGACGAGAGGATAGGGCTCAATGTGCCGTACTTCCCCCAGCGCTTTAGCTCCAATAGCAGCCTTGCTTATGCTGTAGGTTTAGTTCTGAGCCTAACTGACCTGACTATAAGCCATTTTGAAAAGAAACGTTTTGTGTCTAGTCTTAAAAGTGGGGACTTTTAAAGTGTGCATTTGTAAATATTTGTACATATCTTTCTTTAATACATTTTGGTACTTGGTCACAGCAAATCATTTTATTAAGTGCTGTTCCCTTCCTCCGAGTCGAACCAGAATCTTCCAAACCGTACTGTTTATTTTGCATACACTACAATACACGTGTTGCATGTGTAAAAGTCCAGTAATTAGAGAATTACAGAGATATTAACCATAAATAAAGTCGAACAATCTGCATTTTGACAGTTACCATCGTTGCCACTGTATGTTTCCATCCTGGTCACCACCTCAATTGTAAACAATAGGCTATTCATAATGTTGTGATGTCGCGAAAACAACCTATTGACTTTAATCCTATTGTGGGCCCACTGTTCTATTGCTTTATTGGAAGAATATTTACTAAACCACACTTTGATGCAAATTACAAAAGATCTATATTTATGTAGCATTTGTCAAAACTACTGTAGTTGATTGCCTCATCTAGTTTTTGGCAGATTCTACAGTATCGTTTATACAGGCACATTTGTACGTCTTCGCTTTGGCAATGTTTTGTAGTAGAGGCCAATTGAGTGGCGAAATGATCATAACAAGTCAGGACTTTATGAACAGAGACATCAGCAGGTGGTGAAGGGGCCAGTGTTGTAGCTCTGGAGAAAAACAGACACATAAAAGAAAGAGAAGTCGGCTGCTGGTGTATTTTTGATGAGATAACAGCATGGCCCTTTAATGGATTTAGATCAACTGGGGCTGACCTGATGAAGAAAGATTGCAGTCAGTCGGAGCCTTTGGTATTCGAAGTTGAGAGACCGTTGTCCCAGATATGACAAAAAGTTTTCACTGCAGACAAGCCAACAAAGCAAAGCGCGCATCCTCATTGGCCAAATTAAACGAACAAAGGCTCAAACTTAACACGAGGCCCTCAATACATATATAATAAGGTGCATCAGAGTGGAGCAGCAGGCGATACTGTACTGAACCAGGGTAACAAAGAGCTCCCAAGTGTTTGAAAAGCTATTGGCGGAGATAAAGGCTGTCCGTGGTTCCATTGGTGTGGGGTTCCATTTTGAGTTCCACCTTGAAGCAATGTATACTCTTCTAAAGCCTAAAAAAAAAAAAGTTTGCTTCCAGTTGCTGACCGACCCTGTCAATTTATTTTATGAACTTGAGGAATCCTCCCGAAAATCTTCGCCACTTAGCAATGCTGCACGGTCGGTTGTTTGTGGAGACAATCATTGTGATCACTGACAAAGGCACTGATAACTTTGTACACTGCAAAAAGTGATCTCTTGATAAGTAAAATTTGCTTGAATTCAGAATATTTGACCTTATTCTGAGTAATTTTGACTTGCCAAGTAAAATTATCTGCCAATGGAACATGTGTTTTGCACTTAAATTAAGAAAAAAAACAACTTCTTGCACTAAAAAATAGCTAATGGATCTAAATTTACTTGAAATTATATGCTTTTTCTTAAATTAAGTGGAAAAACACTTGTTCCATTGGCAGATATGTTTACTTGGCAAGACAAAATAACTCAGAATAAGGCAAAATATTCTGAAATCAAGCAAATTTAACTCATCAAGAGATCACTTTTTGCAGTGTATATTTTGGCCCCCTACTTGATATCAAAGTTTAATGTTAATGCAAGGTTTTGATATGCATTTTCCGAGCGGCGGCGGCACGAAAGGGAGAACAAAAAGCTGGAGACCGGAGCCGCTGCAGATTCACAACAGCAGATACACGCACTTTACATCACAATCTATAAAGTCAGCTGCTCTAATGTTTAGGCTTATACACGTGCACATAGGGCTGGGCAATGAATCAAATGAATTCCTTAAGTCGACACATATGCTGACCTGTTGATGCGCTCGCCTCTATTTAATTCCTTAAGTCCTTTTGAAAATCAACGATGTGGGAAATAGTTAAATTGTGAAATCGAAGCCATAGCATCACGCCCGCTTTATAAAATGCTTGGTGAAACCAGAGTCCATTGAGATGGGAAAACATCGACTGAGATCTTCACATTTACATGATGCTACATGAAAAATAACATTTTCTATATTTGTCTAATATAAGCGGGAAGCAAATGAAGAGATTTTTTGCAGTAGAAGATTCACAGAGAGGACATGCTTTAAGGTGGGCTAAAGTTAGCAGGAAGTTAGCATGTTCGGACTTCAATATAAAGTGTTTAGCTGTTCATACTGACTTAATTTGATCAAATTTCATCAAATCAAGGATCAAATTCAAATGGCCATATAATTGTGTAATTGTGCAGCTTCTTTTTTGAGCTATGAACGGCTAAACACTTTATATTGAAACCCGAACATGCTAACTTCCTGCTAGTGATGTGACTTTCATGACCGAATCAGCTCTTTTGAACGGCTCTGTAAGGTTCGAACCGGATCTCAATTGCAATTCTCGCATTTCTCGCGTCTGCCGCACGTCAAAAGTAAGGGACAGGCAGCTATTCGCGCAATTCCCTCCTTATAAGATAATATTTTCAGCGTTTACATCCTGTCTATGATAAAAAAAACCTTCTAAAAAAATGTGACATAACTACGCATTTCTGTGTAGTAGTATCATGCAATGTATACACAGAGCACCGACATGAGAACCATGGGGAAGCAATCGATCCTCATTGACGCGCGTCATGGGCTTCGTCTCTCTGGTGACACGCAGGCATCAAATATGGGGAGTCAAGAGCGTTTTGCAGCGTTTGGTCTGAACGCGGCATAAGACATCAACTGTCCGCTCTGTGAATCTTCTACAGCAAGAAAATCTCTTGATTTGCTCCCTCTCATATTAGACAAATATATAAAATGCATAGTTGTTATTTTTCAGACGTAAATGTGAAGATCTCAGTCGATGTTTCCCCATTAATCTCAATGGACGCAGCCTCTGGTTGCACCGAAAAGGGGGCGTTAACCTTTTCGTTGCTCCCCTCCATAGACCAGAGCAACGAAAAGGTTAACGCCCCTTTTTCGGTGGGACTCCCGAGCTGCTGACCTGCAGACTGAGGACTATGACGCGGACCCGTTCTTCACCCAAGCGGAGGTCACAAGGGGTTGTTAGAAAGCTCCTCGGTGGCAAGGCTCCAGGGGTGGATGAGATCCGTCCTGAGTACCTAAAGTCTCTGGATGTTGTAGGACTATCTTGGAAAGAAAAAATATTTTTAATAAAAATAAAAAAACCCGGGTCGGGCTCGGGCAGAGAATCTAAACTCTAATCCTCACATCTCTCCTGCTCACTGTGTTGCCTGCATTAGTTTGCTTCGCCCTATTGGCTTCAGGCTTGTAGCAAACAAGTGCGCTCTGAGAAGCCTTGCTGATCAGCGTTCTTGGTACTCTCGGTTCTCTCAAGAGGAATTGTGCGAAGTGGCGGTACTGAGTACCGGTGCGTTCCGGCCCACTTAAAGCACTGAATATATGACTCTCTCGGAGTGAGACTGTGTTGGTAAAACAGATTCAGACCCGAACTCGAATAAAAATGGCGGCGGAGTAACCACGCTTGGAACAGCTCTCTAACCTTTCCCTTTGTTACCCCCTCCACACTCGATACTTGTGGCTGTGATCTACATGTCCAGCACCCGAAGAAGACACAATTCATATCCGACAAAATAAGGGGAGAAACATGTCTAAACTTCCCAGGAAAGAGTCATCCGCCAAAGCTAATCCCCAGCGAGCCCAAGCTAACGTTAGCCACGACTTAGCAGCCATCAGAGACTCCCCGGTACTTCAAGCTATAGCTAAGCTAAAAGCGGAGATGCAAGCAGACTTCATCAGCTTCAAAGAAGCTGTTTTTGTGGCGGGAGGTTCTGGTCCGGATGGACCGTAGACAATGTGGGTGAAGTGTCTTGCCCAATGACACAACAACAGTGTGCACTTGCGGGAGCTGGGATGCCTTTTTGGCATCAAATTGCAGATATTATATAATTATGTAATGATTAGGTGCAACAATTTTAGCTTCAAATATGGCTTCCACTGACCTCTTTATCATTCATTTCATTTCATTTCTTTCACTGCCAGTTATTCTGAACTCTTTTACAGGGGACTGGCCAAAGTCTTCAAAAGGAAATTGCTGGCAATACCAATTCTAATGCTCCTTCGGCACCTTCCCCCTCCACCACTCTTCCTTCTATAATGACAGTTGCCTCTTCTGCTGATGTTGCAGGAGCACTGAGCTTTGTCCAGGTGAAGTGGGGGTTGTGGGGGTGTGGGTTCTTCAGATAGGACCTGATTTACATCCAGCCTCAGAGTGCTCTGGTCCCGACAGGGAAAGCAGCGGTCAAAGCCACGGGGCCAAGGACCTTGTTAAATGGATTTCATGATTCATGTCATTTCTGCTCTCCAGTGATAACCCTAGTCTTGTTTGATTTCAATGTTTCTGGATTTTGCATTTTTCAGAGCTTGTAATCATGCTACAATGTTGTACCCTCTACAATATTGGTTCTCAAACTTTTTTGTAACACGTATTCCATTCACACTACATGGAAAATATGCCTTCAATATGATCTGGCGATCCCCTGAAATTATCTCACGATGCTCAACTCCCAGGTTGAGAACCAATGCTCTACAACAGTAATTCTTAAAGTGTGGTCCCATCGCCCCCTAGTGGTCCGTGGAAAGATAACCTCAACTAGGCTAGTGTTTATAAAATCGCCATTTATTTCAGTAGATTTATAAAACACTTGTGAAACTGTATTAACAATTAAAGGCAATACCCCCCCTACATTCAGAGTTGCTTTGTGTCTGACACTCCGTAAACTCAACATTTTGTGTTTACCGCCATTGACCGATAAGTAAAATTAGCATCAAGCGACCAGTGATAACAGTTCTTGCCATTCTGTTTCAATAACGTAAAAATGGATCGGTGCCTAAACTAAAGAGGAGTCAAAAGAAAAGATGAAGCCTCCACTGAAAGCAACGCAACTACAGCACCACAAAGGCCCACTGAAGCCGGTACCAAGGATACCGAGTCAAGGTCACTGGCCACCACACTCCTGCAGAGAAAACCATGTGAGAAAGTTAAGCGAAAATACCACAATGAGTTCATAACGTTTGTATTTTCCTGGACTGGGGATCTTGAAGATCCTAGACCTCACTGTGTTGTGTGCTTTGAAATATTGGCGAATGAAGCAATGAAACCATCTAAACTCAAACGACTATACAGATAAACCAGTGTCATTTTTTGAGAGAGGGCTCTTGGGCAGACTCACGGCCTAATTCAGATTAGTCCCAATGGGGCGTGTATGGCGGCTGGGGCGGGACCATGGACCTGTCAATCACTACATACGTGTATAATGTGAGTGATTTGGGGCCAATGAAAACTAGCCCGTTTTCTGTTCTTTGGGGCAAAAATCGACATCAGATGCATAAAACTACAATGATTTTACACATTAATTACATTAGACTATTAGTTATGATGTAAAAATAATTACAGTGTCATTTTTGAGAGGCTAAATGCCAACAACATCTTTGGTCTTTTTGCATGACTGAGAGCATGCACAAAGACCAGACAGGTACGCATCAACTTGTCTAAGCTCAGGTAAGAACATACTGTATCTCAGTATGGAAAAACAGTGGCCTATTCCATTAAACCAGTGGTTCTCAACCTTTTCAACTCCGGGGCACCCCTGAACGTGCTTTCCCCAGTCTGTGCCACCCCTTCATATTGTCATGTTACATCTGCACTATACTGCAACCCTGTGTTAAGATAAGATAATACTTTGTTGATCTCACAATGGGAAGATGCAACATACTCTGCTGATCACAGTAACCATTAAGTGTCCCTCTTATTTAATATTTCAATGTAAGCTATCTTAGTGCCAGATTATGCTCTCTTGCTCCTTGTTTTAGCCCATCGGCCTATTGCACTGTTTGGATTAGTAGATTTACCCACCTGCGCCACGCGACAGTGGCGCAGGTGGTAGAGTGGGTCGTCTCATGATCGGTAGGTCGGGGGTTCGAATCCCGGCTCCTGCAGGTGCAGACTGTCGTTGTGTCCTTGGGCAAGACACTTCACCCAATGCCTAAGTGTGAATGGTTGGTGGTGGTCGGAGGGACCGTTGGCGCAGATGTGAGCAGCCTCGCTTCTGTCAGTCTACCCCAGGGGAAACTGTGGCTACAATAGTAGCTTACCACCATCAACATAGAGTGAATGAGCCCCCCTCCCTTTCATGTGTGAAGCGCTTTGGGTGTGACTATGTCATATGAAAAGCGCTATACAAATAACATTCCCTTCCCTTCCCTTCCCTTCCCTTCCCTTTAAACATGTATAAAACATAGGCCTCTTTTAATCAAAGTCAGGTCTCCTGCTCCTGTCTCCTCCTCTTCCCTCTCTTTTTCTTGCAGGACTGAGCAGGTCTGGCTCAAACCGAATGGGAATTAGCTAAATTCTTATATCCCAAATGTTTGCGGTTATTTTTGAAGGTAAAATGTTGACATGTTTTGAAACCCGGCGTGCGTTGCCACTGATAGATCGCGATCGCTAATTATCACATGCACATTTAGGCCCCGTCCACACGAAGACGAAACGCGTATAATTTCAAAAACGCTCTCTGTAAACATGGAGCCCGTTCAGTAAATGTGTGCATCCACATGGATCTACTCATTTGTGTGGAAACACTGTAGTACAGCTCCAGGCCTGTGTGTGGCGCTGTGACACCACTACAGGACGCCTCCCAAAGCAGCAACACTGTAGAGGCACATGCGCAGTAGACATGTTCTAATGTAAACAGACCCATCACGGTGAA
>OMNZ01104824.1:0-11648 GCA_900303255.1 Lesueurigobius sanzi | reverse complement strand
CACACACTCATCCAAACGCGCGCACACAGACACACGGGGAAACGCATCATCAATATTCGCACGCTCATCCAAATGCGCACGCACAGACGCACGGACACACGGACACACAGACATACACATACAGACACACACACATGCATGCACACACACACACACCAGTGTGTGTACAGGTAGATGAAATAGGTAAGGAAGTGCCAGCAGAGGAGCCGTCTGCGTCGGGAGCAGAACAACAGCTCCAGCCACCAGGCACCGAGCCAGGGCACCCAGAGGAGGCAGAGACACCACACCTCCACCCGGGCACCCACAGGACAGCACCCAGGCAGCCAGAGCCAGGGCACCCAGAGGAGGCAGAGACACCACACCTCCACCCGGGCACCCACAGGACAGCACCCAGGCACCGAGCCAGGGCACCCAGAGGAGGCAGAGACACTACACCTCCACCCGGGCACCCACAGGACAGCACCCAGGCACCGAGCCGGGGCACCCAGAGGAGGCAGGGACACCACACCTCCACCCGGGCACCCACAGGACAGCACCCAGGCAGCCAGAGCCAACACCGCTTCCGGGGCGGAGGGCTCCCTCAGACTCAGGCAGGGCTCCAAAGATGAATCGTAGGCAAAAATTCTTCAGTCTTCATCTGTACTCTGTAGTTAAAGTGTAGGACGTCTCGATCTTAGTCCAAAGATCGTCATCACCTACTAAAGACGTGAGCACACTGTGAGCCTCTTGCCTATATGGATTCTGTGGTCTGTGTTTTATATATTATATACAGTATATTACTATATTATATTTATATGGGAGGGTAAAAATCCTAGGCTCCTAGGAAGAAATGATTATGCAGCTTATTATTATTATATTAGATTATGGCTTAGGTTTAAGTTTTATTACTGGGCTGCACAGTTATGTGGATTGGTAGAATGGGTGACACAAGATGAAGTATTAGCGAGCAAAGGGCCAAACGCAATACTGTTTTTACATGAAGAAAGACCTAATTCAACCAGATCTATGATTAAATACCCTTTAATAACTGTGCTATTGTCATTAGTAAAAAAAAATACATGGATTGTCTTACTTATCAAGTGTGGTCAATTGTGTGGAAGAACATGAGAATTCCCCCAACAACCTCACGACCACAGCAAATTGCCAAATTAGCAGATTTGCTGGATGGAGTCAGGTTTTTCGATTTGGGCAGAGAAAGGTTTAATAACTGTACACAAATTGTTTGATGATGGAGCCCTGAGGTCTTTTAAACAACTCCGAGACCAGCATGGTCTACAGTCTGAAGAGTTTCATCAATATTTACAGATACAGGATTACATTATGTAAGGTACAATGGGGAATGGGAATCGTTGAGGTGTTTTCCTACTTTAATAAAAACTTATTTTATCAACATAAGATAAAAGATGAAAATCAAAGATAAAAATATGGCAAAAATACTATTGAATATGTATGATTTTCTGTCCAATAATGCCCTTGATATAAAAGGTAAATTGGAATTAGAAGCAAATGTCATTATAGAAGATGAGCAATGGAAAGAAATCCTGAGAAAATGCTCGTAAAACTATAAATAGTCCCATATGTCCCCCATGTTGTGACAAGGTTCTTCTGGACTCCCTTGTTTACTTCTGACAAACTTGTGTTGGCGAAACTGTCTGAGACCATACACACATTTTTGGGATTGTCCCATCCTGAAACCATTTTGGCAGAGGGTTATGGGGGATATGGGGGATATCCAAACCATACCATACCATACCATAAAATGCAAGCTGCCATTATAATTGGTTAATTATATAATGGAGTTACCCTCAAGGGATTAAGGCAATGTCTATAATATAAGGGGAAAACTAGACAAAAATCTTGAAATTGACCACTGCATATGTTTTCACCTAGTCTGTCATGCCTTAAAACTCAAATTTCATGAAAGGGAATGTGTAGGTTCTCAGTCGTACAGGAGTTGTCCATCGTAGGCACAAATTCTTCAGTCTTCATCTGTACTCTGTAGTTGAAGTGTAGGACGTTTCGATCTTACTCCAAAGATCGTCATCAGCTACTGAAGGTCTGGAGTACCCTCGTTAAGTACTTTACCTTTAGTACTAAGAGAGGAGGGGCCTAGAGGCTGACTCCTCCTGCTGGTTCACTGGCTTTATAAACCCACAGCGTGCTCCAGACCAGAGATTCATGAAGGGAAGAAAAAAAATCTACTCCAGATTATGGCAGGGTGATATGACCTAAAGTCGATATCACGATATAAGAAAGAAATATCACGATTTTGATATATTTGACAAATCCCAGCTTTTTTCTTTTAGTGCCATGCTACTTTCCTTGCAAATTTGATCTACTCAACAACATACATCCTTCAATTCATTTCACGTTTTAAGCAGCTGCCCCTAAAGCCTCCACAGTCGGTGTTTATGCTGCTCTGATGGAGCTGAGCGTAGCATTAGCTGTGATCTCCATCTGCTGCTGGTCCTGACTTCAGTCAAAATCAGCTGAGTGCACATGCTAAATTATATTGCATCCACAATGGTATAAAACATTACGACGATATCGAAAAATCATACCCCGATATCGATATACAATAAAATATGGCCCAGCCCTACTCCAGATATGTTTTACAGCGTGGTGAAAAACTCCAAAAAGTAGATTTTGCTTGATGTATTTCCCAGATTCCGAGGTTGTGGTGTGTCGGGGCAGGGTTGCTTGTCCCTGGCTTCTGCTCTGGAGTCCATGCCCTTGTCTCCTCTCAGAGAACTGGATCTTTGTGAAAACAGTCTGACTCACAGCGATGTGGAGAAGCTGACGGAGCTGCTGCTGAATCCACTGTACAAACTGGAGAAGTTGGAGTCAGTGTTTTTGTTAAAACGTTGAGCGTTTGATCGGTACCTGAACTTCTGAATGTCTCACACTTTTCCTTTCATTTTGCAGGTGGGAAGAGAACTGAAATTGAAAGGACCAAGTTCACCGACACCATTTTTATTGATTTTTTTTTTTGCATTGCCCAACATTTACAACATCTGTAACTTCACAGGGCTTTAACCTCTTAAGCCCGAGGGTCCCCATTTTTGGGGACTTGCCACTTTTAGAGACAATCCTTGTTTATTTTAATTTAAAGATGTGTTCACAATTTTTTCTTTATTTTTTCTTGGAAAAACTATTTTATGACCAAATATATATATAGGGTCCAAAATGTTTTATTTCATTGCTAATTTGAATTTTTTTGGCCAAAAAGTGCCAAATTGTGCCCTATTTATTACAATGTGATCCCGCCTAGACTATTTTAAATCAAAACTTCAATAACTTTTCAATTATTTAATGTTACAGAGATAAACAGTTGGTAAAAAGTCAATAGTTACTATTCTTCTTCTATGCTTCTTTACAATGAAAACAAGCTGCTGACCTGCTGTAATGTGTGTTTTTTTTTTGGCGGAATTCATATTTTCTGTCTTTCAACCTCAGTTACTCAGGCCCACTATGGTTTTCTTGAAAACTTTCACATCTACAGTCTCCCCACAGACATTCACATCATATGAGAGCAATATGAACATTTCAGACATTTTACAAGCTGTTAAAAGCCTTCCAGAGAGAGCGTAACAGGTTAAATGATCTATTCCGTTACCATTCCTTCACTGCCTTGAAGACCAAACAAGGGCCAGACCTTGATTTCATAGACTTTTAATTCAGTTAAATTCGGTTTTAATAAATTATTGGTACCTTTTGTAAATCAATTGCCTCTGCCCAGTCCTTTTTAACTTACCTATGGGTAAATGGTAAATGGTCACATTTATATAGCGCTTTTCTACCTGCTTTAGGCACTCAAAGCGCTTTACATCAAGGAACCACTCACCCATTCACACTCTCATCCATACACCAGTGTACGCAGACACTGGAGGCAAGGTGGGTGAAGTGTCTTGCCCATGGACACAACGACGGTGTGCGCCTGCGGGGATCGAACCGCTAACCCTCCGATTACAAGACGACCCGCTCTACTACTTGCGCCACCGTCGCAAGTAGTAGAGCGGGGGTCCTTATTGGTTATTTTAAACTTTTCTTTATTTTAGAGTTTTACCCCTGGCGTTGTTGGTCTAAGTTCTAAAAATTAGTTCCACCACCACTCGCATTGCCACAATAGTATTCAAAACTATTGTTGGCGAAAGAGGAACCAGGCATGTGACAATGACTGTTCTTTAAATTCTAAAGTTGTTCTTGATTGTCATTGTTGTTATAAACCTGTCTTTATATTTTCTTGATCTGCCAGAGACTACGGATAGATCGGCTAATTCTGGCATATTTTGTTTATGTTCATGAATATGCATTGTCCCTTTAAATAGATGAAATAAATAGAAATAAAATTTGACTGGAACACATAGCCTACGAGAAGAAGACTACTTAAACAAGAGCCTTATTAAGAGGCTAATTTTGTTTTCACCGAGTGCCGATGTTAACTAACATCAGCCTAACATAGGGGAAGCCTAACCCTCACCGCTTTCCTTTCCTCGTGTCTTTGTACTTGTAATACAAAGTATTTACAATAAAATGCAACAAAATAAAATAGCAGTTAGTGTTCAGAGGTTTGGTTTGTTTGAGCCGCCGCTGGTTCAACTGAATCAACTAATGGAAGGCTCTGCCGAAATGTTATCTTTGTAAATAAATATGTTTGACCTCGGCTAACTGTGCAATGCAGCTTTTTTGATTTTTGAAGACTTTCCTCAATATCTGCACCCCTGAAAAAGGTTTTTGGTGTGCGTTCTCCCTTCCTTTCACTGTCACTTTTGTATCATTTCAATTAGTCAGGAATCAATGAGAAAATGCAGTGCCTCTGAGAAATTTGAACACCCCATCTTTGTGACGTTGTGACGTGCAATGTTCCACTGTGGAGCAGATTTCTGGTTCTAGAAACTATCCACCCATGCTCCTTCAAACTTTTTTTTTTTTTCAGTATTGCTCTTAGCATATAAACTTTCACCTGTAAACTAATAAATGACCTAATCTTTACAATAACGATTCCAAAACGTGTGTGTGATCTTGACCAGTAGAAAGAACTATCAGCCATGAGAATAATATGGCAAGTTTGTGAATCCAATCACTATCACATAATGACCAGGGGAAACATTTGGACATTTTCTTTCTCTCCCATACAGTTGTATTGACACCTGACCCCCTTTGAAGCAAAAATACATGAAAAATGTACTTACAGTACATGCAAACACAGTATGCTAGTATACACAGTAAATAGTAGGTATTTCAGCAAAAAATGAGTCAATTGTGACATCTACAAGTAAGTTGTTCAGCGTAGCCATGTTTGTTACGCTTCAACAGGGTGCTTGTGAGTGACAACATAAGAGATTTTTTATTATGTATTTTTATTTGAATTAGGACAGTGCACACTAATCAACATGTTAGCATTTAAGCCTCAATGTAAATGAAATGTGAGTTAGCATAAAAGCTCGCTAAAAAAAAAAAAGCTAGATAAAATAAGACTTCATTGATCTCACAATGGAAAAATGTACTCATTATTACAACAGCTCACACAGGGGGCTGCAGGTAGTAATAATAATGGAATGGATGTATCAATACACTACAAATGTCTCTTATGTGCAATGTATAAAACAAAATAAACTCTAGGGGGCAAGAGAAAACTATCCAACACTCTGTAATTAAACAGACTGATATATGTGAAAAAGGAACAAAATACTGCATCAGTGTTGGCAGTGCAGAACAGAAGAGTATATTACCTACACGGCCTGCCTCAAAACCCCACTGCCGGCATGTCATTGGTTCCAAACTCCAGGGTGTTTGAGCCGAACGTTGATGATTGACCTCTTACAAGATATTTCATAAGGTTTTGAAATCACAAACATCACAGGAATTCACAAGGTCAATAAAAGTCACCACATGCAGCAAACACTGAGCCTTGTGGGACACCATGCGATCTGGTTCAATCCTGAAATCTCTGTCTTAGGGTTTTAACTCGGTCTGGCGGGTTCGGATTTTGGTCTTTTTTCTGACTCTGGTTCTGGTCCCTGGACTCGAGGCTTCTGGCCCCTCCTAAATCAGTTTGCGTCTGGTAGTGTCTGCGGCGCTCAGACACAGCCCAGACACAGATCTTCTCTCTGCTTGTGGGAGATCGAATCTGGACCAGACCCTGGTCCTCATCCAGATCTGGATTAGGATATGGGTCAGGTCTTGGCTCAGGGGAAAGGTTGCCGCGAGGTGGGAGTTGTATTGGTCCAGGTTTTGTGTGTTGGGTCCGCTGTAAATGTTCAGTCTTAGGTTCTGATTGGAAAACCTGGTTTGGGTTCAAATCTACTTGTTTTAAGGTAAAGGTATGTTTTCTGTCATCTGTTCTCTTGTCTGTTTTTACAGTGGTTGACCAAGATTTAGCTTCAGTGTTTGACCAGTTTGGTCCTGTAGTGTCACTGAGACTAACCATTTGTTTTGTTTCAAATGTATTTTTTACTAATTCAAACATTTTCTTTTTGACTTCATATTGTGCCTCAGAATCAGAACTTCCTTTCGGCTGGTCTGGATTTACTTCTGGTTTCTCTTCTGATCCAGTGTTTGTCACATTAGTTGCAAATTTGTCAGATTCAGATCGCTTTATGTTCAATTTTTCTTTTGCTTTTTCAAAAACTGTCTTGTGTTGTATGTTAGGAAGGTCCCTGTTGTTCTCCTGTGACTCTAACTCAGAGTCTGACAAGGATCGGTTCCTGGATTTACAGCTGCTCTTAGATTTAGTACTCCGATTTGGGGAACATTCATGTCTGTCTTCTGGTTTCCACTGAGTTTCTCGTGGATGACTATCCTCTAAATCTGAAGTAAATTCCTCTTTTGTTCCCGGCCTAAGTCTTTTCTTTGTTTCATGTACTAATTTGTTTCCTGATGAAATGTTGGTGAATCTTTTCTCGTACTGTTCTGTAATTTTTTTCTCAGTATTTTGTGAATTGGTAAATTTCAATTTAGCTTCAGAGAAACTCGTGTGATTGGATTTGACTGAATCAGGCTTTGTTTCACTGTGAATCTTTGGACTTAATTCTGGGCCTAATTTTAGGTCTAGTTCACTTTTCACATCTAGTCCAGTCCCTGTATCTGGACACTGTTCAAGTCCAGGTTTTATCTCAGGTCCAAGATGTAGCTCTGATCTAGTTTTAATAACGTTAAAATGATCTTTTTGTGACAATGTTGATGACGTTTTTGGTTCAAATCTTTTCCTGACGGCATCCACAGTTGGTCCCTTTTCCCTCCATGATCCAGATTCACAGTCTAGCTTCCCTGGAACTAACTGGGGGTCTGCTCCTGATTCCCGTAATTGTTGAGATCCTGATTTTAGATCCTTTTTAAGTCCAAATTCAGGCCCAAGTTTGAGTCTAGTCTGTCCCTCTGTGTCCTGCTTCTTGACTGATTGTTCTCTTGTGTTCTGTTCTGGAATTAAACCAATTCCCTTTGGTCTATTTTCTGAATTTAAACCCCGTTTTGCTGTAAATTTCATTGATCCAATTGTTTGTATTTGTGTATTCGTCTTTATAAGTTTTGATTCAAATTTATCTCTTACTTCGTTAACTAATTTATTTTTGGAATCTGTCTGTGTTGTGAAATGTATACATGTTTCATTTTTCATTTCCTTTTGAGAAATAGTTTCTCCAACCTGAATATTTGTTACTAAATTTAACCTTTCTTCTGTTTGAAATTGGGCTTTTGCTAAATGGTCTTTGAATGTCTGGGTCACCTCTCTCACAGTGTGTCTGCTTTCAGTAATGTTCTTACATTTTTGTCCCAAGTCCATACTTTTTTGCACTGTTTCTGGCGTTTTTTCTTCTTTTAATACAAAGTCCATCTTAAATTCCAGACTAAAAACTCTTGATGACTCTTGACGGGCTAGACTTTCTGGACCTTCCTGGTCTCTCTCTGAAATCCAATTTGAGTTTTGATTTTCACTCTGTTCCAAGTCCAAATCCCGGTTCAAGTCCTTGAC
This sequence comes from Lesueurigobius sanzi, assembly GCA_900303255.1. Lineage (NCBI taxonomy): Eukaryota > Metazoa > Chordata > Actinopteri > Gobiiformes > Gobiidae > Lesueurigobius > Lesueurigobius sanzi. The sequence continues at coordinate 3,679 of OMNZ01104824.1, read as the reverse complement.
TTCAACCTGGTCTTGAGTTTCAGTAAAAGCATAAGTGAATGCTGCAGGTTGGATCTGAATATCTACTGATCTGAAAAGCAGAAATACACCTGATTAGATACTGGTTTGGTCTGGATCAATCCTGGCTTAGATACCTACTTATAATGAGGGCTGTATTTGGACCTCAGCTCTTGGACATCTGGCCATTCTGATTCATCCTCCAAAGCTCCTTCCCTTTTCTTGACAGATAGGTGAGACTCAACTGAGGGGACAAAGGAGGTTAAGAGCTAAGAGAAATGGCGGTAAAGAACTAGGAGAAAATGGCAATGGCAAATGGCTGGCCGCAATCCAAAGAGGTAACTGGTACCTGACAGTCCAGGGTTCAACTGTCAGGAGTCAGTTGAAGCCTGGATTTGCAGTTGCCAGTTTGTGTCAGAGAAGCTCAGTTGGATTTGTGCGTCGTGTCTACAGGCAACTGGTAACTGGTAAATTTCCCACTGGAAAGTTACGTATTACGACTTCAGAACTTTCCAGGCAGAGTCGATCTTGTATGTACACGTTTGGGATCACTTTTTTATATTATCGTTGTTCTTTATTTTTAATATTATTTATATTGAATATTCTCACTGAGGACATTCAATAATGAATGAACACATATTTGTCTTTGATGACTGTGTTGTAGTGATGAGCGAGTGAAGCCGTGTGACACGGGTGGGCCTGGGGGGGCCCATGCCCACCCGCCATCACGAAGTGCTAATGAATCGATCCTCTATATCTGCTCATCTGTGCATATTGAGCTGTGGTTCATCATCCACACCCGCTCTATAAGCAGACAAAAAAAGTGCATGTGCTGCTGCAGTGTATCTGTCACAACACAGGAGGTAGGCCAAACTACGGCCGCCCACCACAAACTCCTTATTATTATCCTTATTATTATTATAGGCACCCGTGGGTGCTCCGGGGCTCGAGCACCCACGTTTGTCAGACAGCCAGTACATAGGCGCCGATCCCGAGGGTGCTTCGGGCAGTAGATTTAATCTGTAAATCATAATAGCAATCTTCGGCACGGGTCATATACACTCCCCGGCTATACACTCCCCGGCTATACACTCCCCGGCTAGCTCAGTGGGCTAGAGTAACTACAGTCGTCCACAAGACGAGATCTAGATTTCTCAGCTTAGGTCGTCGTTGGGTCTTCCAACAAGATAATGACCCAAAGCACACATCTGAATTAGTCCAACAGTTCCTCAAGGATACCAAAACCAAGGTCTGGGAGTGGCCCGCACAGAGCCCAGACCTCAATCCTATAGAGAATCTGTGGTGGGTGCTGAAAGTGAATGTCCATGCTTGGAAACCATGCAATTTTTTTTATTTCTTTGTTTTTTTGTTGTTGTATATGGTACTACATGCTGTTAACCTGTCTTCAGATGTTGAAAATCTAGTGATACAGCGCCACTTAAAAACAACACCACAATAATTTACATTTTTGCTTCTTTACTTTGCGCAGTCATTTTTTGCTGTTTCTTATTAGTAATCTGTTACATTTAGATAGAAATCTAGTACATTACAAAGTGGAAACTGAAGTCATTTTCTTTTATTGTGTTCAAATATCACCTTGGCTCCTAACTCTCAAGGGTCTTAAAAACTTAAGTAGGTCTCCCACCATTTCTCTTTAAGTAGCTCATGAAACGTGGAGACCCCAGGACTAAACTCACCATCACAGTTCTCCTCTGAGTCCAAGGTTTGACCTCGACTTGGTCTGAATAAGGCGTGGGGAGTCCCTGTAGTCCTCACAGTCCTTGTCCTAGTTCTGGTCCTGGTTGTCAGACACTGGCTGTATCTCCGCGCCAAAACCCGGACTTTGGACTGAGCCTGGTCCTCTTCATCATCAGCCTCACAACTGGAAACAAAAAGGAGGGCTAAACCAGGGGTCCATTTCATAAAACAAGAATTAATGAAAGTTCTGATTGATCGGTTACCGATCACGGCTTAATTTGCGCGATTGGTGACCGGTAAAATGACCTGATCAAATAGTCCGATCATATGACACAAGGATTCATGTGCAAGAGCGGTCCGCATCATGTGTCTCTCTCTCAAAATGGCGTCTCCGGTCTGGCGTTTTTTTTGCTGTGTCAAAAACAGACACTAAACTTGCTATTTGCAACACTTGTAACAAGGATGTCAATCGAGGAGGATCAACCCCAAGAACATTCAACACCACAAATCTTATCAGACATTTGAAAACTTGTCATCCAGCAAATTATGATGAGTTTACAAAACTAGCTAGCACGAAACAGCAGGACTCAACAGAAAACAAACAACTCATGCAGCTTTCAGTTACAGAGACTCTACAGCGACAGCAACATACAGCAAAGACAGTAAGAAACAAAAAGAAATATGCACGAAAGTTATGGATTTTGTTTCTCTCTGCCACCAGCCTTTGTCTATCGCGGAAAGCGCTGGGTTCAAACGACTCATGTCATATATGGATCCACGCTTCAATATGCCATCAGGGATACATGCCTACTGCAGCTTTACCAGACTGTGTATGCTCACATTGGCACACTTTTAAAATCAATCAATCAATCAAAGTTTATTTCTAGAGCACTTTACAACAACACTTGGCCGACCAAAGTGCTTTACACCAAAACAAAACATGAGTAAAAACATTAAACATGGATATGACCACAATATAACAGTCTTAAGTGGTACTAAAAGCCAGTCTGAATAAGTGAGTCTTTAATCTGGACTTAAATAGCGACAGATCAGTGATGACTCAGTTCCACAGGGAGCGAGTTCCACAGTTTTGGTGCTGCCACGGAAAAGGCTTGATCACCCCACTGCTTATACCGAGCTTATCCAACAGCATCTGAGAGGAGGATCTGAGAGGAGGATCTGAGGGCTCTGCTGGGACGCTGGACAGACAGAAGCTCAGACAGATACTGAGGAGCATGTCCATGAAGAGATTTAAAAACAAATGTCAAAAGTTTAAAATCAATACGAAAGCGGACCGGGAGCCAATGGAGGGAGAGGACTGGGGTGATGTGGGAGAGTCTGGATGAGTTTGTCAGGAGGCGGGCGTTTTGTACCAACTGGAGGCGGTGGAGCGTGGACTGTGTGATACCGGAGTAGAGTGCATTACAATAGTCAATACGTGAACTGATAAAAGCAGGTATTCAAGATTCTTTATTTGTCAAACCATGTGAATGGTTCGAAATTATGTTTCTCTCATCCTTGATTGTGGAGCGGGGGAGGGGAAAGAGGGGAGGGACTTCAGCTTCCTGATGGCCCTGCGTACGAAACTGTTCCTCAGTCGACTGGAACTGACCCGTAGATTCCGCAGTCTCCTCCCTGAAGGCATCACCCTGAAGAGACTGTGTGATGGGTGCGTAGGGTCCCTGGTGATTTTGATGGCTTTGCGGGTGAGACGGGTGGAGTACATGTCCTTAATAGAGGGGAGAGGGGCTCCACAGATCTTCTCCGCTGCTCTCACGATGCGCTGGAGGCTCCTTCGACAGGAGGCAGTGCTGGCGCTGTGCCACACAGTGATGGAGCTGGTCAGGATGCTCTCTATAGTCCCTCTGTAGAAGTTGGACATAACAGAGGCTGGGACTCTGGCTCTTCTCAACTTGCGGAGAAAGTAGAGACGCTGATTACTTTTCTTGACCAGTGATGTGGTGTGCATGGTCCAGGAGAGCTT
>OMNZ01104812.1:0-13221 GCA_900303255.1 Lesueurigobius sanzi | reverse complement strand
CCCTATCCTAACATTCTCTCTCTCCCTTTTCCCCTTACTACTTCTATACTAAATAGATTCAGCCCCAACAGCAAAAACAATCCATGCTTTCAAATACACTGCTTTAGGGCTTACCTCTTGACATGCGTCTTTGGCTTCACTGACTGCCTCAGATCCTCAGCTGCCTTTTGCCAGAGAAAAATAATTACCCCATTATTTCTATCAATGGACAACAGTGGCAATTGCTCATCAACTACAAGGGATGTTGAACGTCCCCTTTGAATTTAGTAAAAAAAAAAAAAAATAACAAGCGAGAGATTAGTTTACTATGAGAAAGAAAGACAGGGGTAAACAACACTGATTTGTATTGGCAACAGTTACAATTAACATGTCCACATACTTGCCATATCTTCAAAGAAGACAAGAAGGCCTCTTTCTCATTGATGTTCTTAAGGCGCTGGAGTTCGTAAGCAGACAGTCCACAACATGCATCCTATTGATACCCCCCCAAAAAAACACAGAACAAACGTTGAAGTAAAAACTGCTGGTTCATAAGAACTATGAAGTGTCTGTGTCCTCACCTTGTTGTTTGGACGAAAACGGTCGTCCTTGGCATAGTGGAGGCATTTAGACGCCAGGACCCGGCCCACTTTATCCTCTGGCTCCTCTGAACTAAGTGGCTTTACTTCCTACAAATTGACAACACTACCACTGTTGGCCTTGTGGGAATTTCTCATTCTAAACAAACAACCCATTGGACTCAATCGTGAACTACTGGTGGTCATGTTAATGCATCCTCATGTCCATCCCATTCTCATGAACGCTACAAGTTATTAGGCACATCTGGATAGAAATTAATTACATTTTGCAGAAACGACAGTCAGCTGACATACTTACCATGTATTCTTTAACCAGTGTGTCCAGATCTTCATTGAGGTAGATGCTCAGGCATCGAAGCACACAATCACGCCTTACATTAATTTCTTCATTCTGAAAACAAAACAAAACAAAACATGCTTGTCAGTGTCAAGAGACGCACTAACAGCTCAACCGTACATGCTTATCAGATTAGACAACAAAAAACATACATTTTCCATCTGGGCCATTATGGCGGTGATCTTTCTTCCTGCAGCTCCACCTTTGGCCTTAAAAACCTTAATCAGGTCATTGGTCTGATGGTCCAGTTCTCCAAGGAATTTGGAGGTCAGAGGTACAGTTGTCAGTCTCATAAATTCCAAGTTGATCTGTAAAAGACAACACAGACAGGATGCAGTGTTTGAGTTCATAAAGAAGGTCATTGATAGACCAAGTTACTACACTTCAGATTGACAATTACCTCACTGACATCAAAGAGTGCTGGCCATCTGTTTTGGAACTCTGATATCGCGGGCTCCTGGAGAACCTCCTGCCTCCTGATGGAGAAGGTACGCTGCATCTTCTTCTTGATCTCAGCCTCATCCTTTTTCTTCTTTTTTATCTCTGTCAGCAGAGCCACCCTTTCCGCCTCCATACTCTCTCTTGTTTCACCACTGGGGATGTTTGGACAGAAATTAACTTCAGCCTTCCTGGGCTTCTTGATGTTGGCCGCTGGCTTCTCCTGGTCTTTCCGTTTATTCTTCAGAGAGTTGACTGTAACTTCAGGATGTCCAGCTCGGCTGAGAAGAAAAAATATTAAATTTTTACATTTAGTGCAAGTTTATGAATGTGTTTGGTGCTTAGGTTGGGAACAAAGTAGAGCCCATTAAATAGAGCACATACCTGAGCTTTGATCTGAAGTTCATCATCTTTACTTTCAAGTAGTGCTTCCAGCCACAGTAGCCACTGCGAGTGCCTTTCTCCAATAGACATGGGTGGGACTGTATCAGAGCCTTGGCCACTTCTTCAAAATGCTCATCTTTTGGATATGCTGTATAGTTCATGATTTCTTCAGCTAGACCCTCAAGAATATCAGATCGTGTTTTTGAGGTAGGAGAGAGCAAAGTTCCGTTTGCATTGAACTCATTATTTCCGGTTTGGAGCATCATCTCAGCACAGTATGAGAAGCGAGGACAAAGAAAGACTTTGGGCCAAGAACAGGACCGGGTCTCGGGCGATGACAAGATGATGGTATCATTGCTGCGGCAGGAGTCTGAATCACTTGCTTCATGTGATGACGAGCTGAGGTTTATGGTGCTGGGAGCGGAAAGACTATGTGGTATTGTGGAGCTAGCATTACTTGTTAGTGGAAAAGAGCTGGTTGTCTCAGAAGGTATGAACACAACTTTCACAGTAGCTTTATCTACAAGTTCTGACGTTGAAAAAAGGTTCATGAACTGATCATCCATTTCTTTGTCTCTGTACTGAAGTCTGAATGGCTCAGTCAGTTGGAAAAAAGTCTTGATTTGCAGAGTGAATTCCTCCACAGTGTTTGGTATTCCAGATCCAATGGTGAGCTTTCTTGCATCATCTTCACCTCCAAAGAGGACTCTGAAAGTTACTTCTCCTGCCATACTGCTTTGCTAATCTAAGGTGGAGACACAGAGTGGACAAGTATTACTCTGGTTATTTAAATGCTTAACCACCCAAGCAGAATGCATGAACAGGAGACAGTATTAGGCTACAACAGATGAGTTAAGACATAATGTTAGTAACTGGGAGAAAGGAGAACAGCTGGTAGAGAGAAGATAGAGTACGAGAATGGAGAGAAGATTAAAAGAGGAGGTTATGAGAGACGTGGCTTGTAGAGAGGACAATACAAGAGTGAGGAAGGTAACAGAATGGTTTGGAAAGACGAAGCTAGAAGGAGTGAGGAGAAAGGCAAAAGAGGAGGCTAGGGCAGCTAGGAGGATGATAGGAGAGGAGAGGTAGTACTGAGCAGAGGTTCCACTACACTTTTTTGTTGCCGGTCACACTATGACAGTCATAAAACTCCGGCCAACATTGAAAATTATCGGTCATTATTTAATTTTTAAAATAGAAATACTCCTGATTTAACTGTGCATGCGCTACACAAGTGCTTCAATAAAAGTGTGAGTTCAAAAAGCTCATCCTGTGCACTGTCCCTACATATATATTTTAGGCCAACCTAAAGGATAGGCTATTATGTCCACCAATGACTTACATTCAACACTGTAACCAGCTCTACTGGTCGCTTGTTTTTCCCCTCACACATATTTTTTGGCCGGTCATCTTGGCCAGCAGTGACAATTTTTATCGGTCATTTGATTTCAAATAGGTGAAAAGTCAGCTAAGGAAAACTCTGGTAGTGAGAAGGCTATAGGAGAATTGGAGCGTGAGGAGGATGGGTGAGGAGTTAAGCAAAGAGTGGAAGCTATGAAAGGTGACTTTACTGGCTTCCAGAAGAGAGGGGAGTTTACCCTTACCACAAACCTTCATTACAGAAGAATTTTCACAGCACTGGAGCACATGAAAATCATACCTTTGATGACAATGTGTCTCTTCAGGGTCACCATACGTCTGGATCCGACTGTGTAGGCCACAAGTGGGTAGCAATCCCTTAGCTCCTCAAACTGAACAAGGGCAACCTTTCTATCTGGTGACAAAGTCAACTGAAAGGCCCTGAAATGATCCAGATACCAAGCAAAATAGGAACGAACTATGAAGCTCAACTGATCTCTCACTATACATATTTGTAGAATCTCTGCAAAATCAGGAATTCCAGCAGTTGAATCATATACAACCAACATTCCATTTCTGTAGTTGATCCCTTTAGTTGTGACATTCTTTGTGAGATTAACTTGACTAATGTCTGGATATTTCTGTCTGAGGGCGATTACAACTTCTTCATTCAGAACATCAATAGGCACCGTGGAGACGTTTGTCACTTCCAGATTTGAAGCACTGAGACTAGATGAGTGTAAGTGATAACTGATTAACTGCTGGTGTTTGGTTGCCAGAGTGAGTGCAATATTCCTGAAGTTATTTGTATGTCGGGCAACTTGTTTAAAAAAACTATGTTTTGCTTCAAACCTTATTGTCCATACACCAACAAGAGGCCCAAAGCACATGATTAAGTGTGCATAGTGCTCAAGATAGTGGTGTTTAGGTTTCAGTGTTTCACCTGGAATAAGCTCACGTAGTCTCTCTCTGTGCTCAGACACTTTCACATCAAGGTAGGCGATTGTCTCTTGGGTGTGAACAGGTGCCACAGCTAACTCCACGATTTCCTTCAGGTCTAGTAACACTTGCCAAGCAAGCTCACCTTCTGGTATAAGGTCTCCTATCAGAAAAGGGAGGAAGCGTATAAGGCACCAATTCTCATGTGCGTTGCCACCAACTGTCTTCCTACTGGAATAGGTGTGTGGTATCTGGTGAGGTCGATTCTTTTTGTCACTCCACTTAAAAGGAAACTTGAGGATGAATGTGTTAAGAGACTCAAGAGTAAAATACTTTTTGGAGATCAGAATGCTCAAACACAGTGCTAGTTCAAATGGAACAACCCCCTCAAACAAATCATGCACTATATCTGGGGGATACCCTGTGCTGACATGAAAATGTTTAAGATGCTCAGTCAGAGGGCAAGCTCGCTTCACTCCAAAGCAACTCTTTTCAGTGTCCTGTGCAGTCTTAAGATGTCCTTCATGTATTTCTTTGGTTCTAAGACAAAAGGTACCTGAATAAACTTCAGTTGACTGGATCTCTTCTTTCTGAGCAGTACAAAATCGACAAATGTAGTGCCCAGAGAAGCTCTCTATAAAACCAGCTAAACCGTGGGCACCCAAATTGTCTGCAAGAACACTGTGCACGGTTCCTTTCACAAAAGTCCCAAGCTTTGAAACATAGACACCGTGCTCTTCTAATGTAATAAGATCATGTAATAGTGGCTCTAATACTTTTCTATATCCATAAGTCTTGACATCATTACTCTTGCACAACACTGCTAAATATATAGAGGTGAGTGCTGAGTGAGAGCCTGGTCCCAAGTTATTAAGAATCCAGTAAATGCCACACAACTTGTGCTTCTTCCGCGATGTGCCTAAAGGATTGCACAATTCGAAGTCATCAATGTACAATGTCAAACAAATGTTTAACTCATCACCTGACAGTAAAGGATTTTCTTTGAAGTACACGCCATCTCTTATGGAGCGATACTGCTGGTTTTCAAGCTGGTCTGGGCCACTGCCCTGTGTTCTGTGGCTATCAATAACTCTATTCAACACTTCAGAAGAATCAAGTATCTGCTGTAAAGATTGCAGTAATGGGATATATTGAAAGGACTTGCTTGTTTTTTGATCAAGAAGAAACTCCACTGGCTCGACAACCTTAAACACTTCTTTATAGTACTCTTTTCTCTTATAAGCTGTTGCAAGGGGTCCACCTTTTTCCAGTGCATTTGCCAAAGGACTAGTTTTACACAGTGAATTAGCCAATTCCTTAATAACCAAGCTATCAACCTCTATGTTTTTTCTTTTGAAAAAATCTGAAATACTGTTACAAGTTATTGACACAGACACAGTACTCAGCAAGTAGTGTAGCTCATCAACTAATTCATCTATTGCTTTAGATGGAACATGAAAAATGTTTTCCAACTTCAAAAGAACAGAGCCAAGTTTTTTTTTTACAACTTCAGGAAGGTCCTCTGAATTATCAATATCACTATCTGCGTCTGACAGACTACCATCTATGTCTGCAGTAAATGTGGGCCCCTCATCTACTAGACTAGACACTGACTGAACACCGACTTTAACTATACCTGCTTTAAAATCCTTTAGACTGTGAGGACTATGTTTACGATTTTTATGTGAATTAAAAGTACCATATATATTTGACTGATAAGTACATCCCTCAAACATACAAGTTACATTTTCATACTGCCTAAGGTGTTGATTAATATGACTAAAGTATTCCTTCTCTGTTGAAAGTTCTTCACACCCACATGTCTGACATGAGAACGTAGTGGACTGAGCACCTGCTGTATCAAACTTGCGGTGTGTTCGATATGTGTGTGTCAAAAGTTGCTTCCAGCTTATGAATGTGCAAGGACAGTCTAGATATACACAGGGATATCGACCTGTCAAGCTATGGTGGAAATGTCTCAACCTAAAATGTTTTAATAACTCATACCTGGTAGATAACGAACTGTCACACAATTTGCAAGGCCACATTCACACAGCACCTGTGAATGAAGACAAAGGACAACATATCAATTAGGTTATTTGTAAAATCAATTAGGTTATTTGTAAAATCAGCTGCCTTTCAGCTGAGTTTTTTGTTAAGGTTTAACAGCTTTCATGTTACAAAAAAGACACTCAAAAAGCCAGCTCCTTTTCAAAGTGCATAATGTCCAAGAATAACTTAAAACCCCACACAACCAACCTTTTGTATCATGTATGTAATCAATCATTTGTGCTAACTATACTTACTCTAAATGTTTCCAATTGATATTGAAAACAATTTTAACTACACATGAACTGTAAATTAATATGAACTACATTTAAACTGCTATATTTTGATCAATCAATCAATCAAAACTGTATTTATAAAGCGCTTTTCATACAAAATGCAGCTCAAAGCGCTTTACAGATTAAAAACACATTAAAACAGATCATTCAATTACACCCCCACCCCACATATTTACATGTACGTTTAAACAGAATTGTCACACACATCAGTATTCGCACACTCATCCAAATGCGCACGCACAGATGTGATTGATGTGTACAACTTTTCACTTATACTTACAAACTCTATGTTGCCACATGGAGGTGAGAACACAGGACACAAGGAGAATGAGACAAATACCCCAAGACTTAGGTATCTGAAAAAAGAACAAGATTAAGCTTAAGTTTCAAGAAAAGAAAATCCAAGAAATAATAAACTTTCCAGGCGTCATTTCCAAACGGCTTATATTTCTTTTGAATATGCGTTCGAGCCTATTTTAGAACAACTTTTTTTTTTTTTTAAAAGCTCCTCAAAGTTTAGCACGTGTGTCTCCTGGACATATTCAGGTGATATGACACGCGCCAGTACTGTCTCTCCACCGTCACTGAGCACCGCGGCTCATCACGAGCACCGCGGCTCATCACGAGCACCGCGGCTCACCACGAGCACCGCGGCTCACCACGAGCACCGCGGCTCATCACGAGCACCGCGGCTCATCACGAGCACCGCGGCTCATCACGAGCACCGCGGCTCATCACGAGCACCGCGGCTCATCGTACGCACGGGGCTGTTCTCCCTCACGGACTTATTCACGTGGAATCAACTACGACCCAAAACTACGGACCGAAACCTCGTTTACATCAGACCCTGCAGACACAACGAGGATGATCCTAACAGTACAGAAGAGACAGATGAGGCTTGGAGGTGAGTGAGGTAAAACGGAGGGGAGAGGACGCGCAGGTGAACACTGCCAAAAAAATAAGTTAAAACCTAGAAAATGGAAATGAGCCACTATATTTTATATTAACTTGGAGAACAAGCTGCAAAACCTGCTTACTTGTGCGCATGCATTAATAGATAGATTAATAGATTACTGATTTGGACGTGTGCTTAATTAACTAGAAGTAAAAGAGGCGTCATCACCCGACTAGTCGACTCGACTTAAACTACCGTATCTCGATAAATAAGTCGACCTTTAAAAATCACTAGTCGTCAATGCCCTAGTACGTGGATGTGGTTCAATATCAAGCTGCCTCATGAAGCTAGCCAAAAACAGCTAACTTGTTAGCTACGATGCTAGCGGGCGCCAGAACACGCGACGTGACCAAGATTAAGCTGCTTACAAGAATCACGAACTACGCAAATATAAATAAATACATTATAATATTGATGTGATATTAACTGCACGATTAGGACATATTTAGGAGTAACTAGACACAGGATATCTCGAATTACTTACCTTAACATCGACAATTGCAAGGGCAACCCACAAGCCTGAGCGCGAGCATTCACCGGAAGTGAAAGACGCCGTTTCCGGTTTCTCCATTTGACTTCACATAACTTCTACGAAAATCAATCACATAAATATTAAATGAAATAATCTTGTTTGTTTTATAACTTTGATTATTTAAATAATGTCAGTATGTATTAACTAATTACATTTAATACATTTTAGAATTGATTAAATTATGCAGATTAAAGTTATTTTTAATGCATACATTGTAAGAATATCTCCTACTGTCGTTTTTATCTCTGAAGTAGAGGCCTAGCTGCCACCAAGAGTAGTTTTGCGACTGAGTGAGGCGTTTAAGGGCAGTGGGACCTTGATTTTTGTGTTTCTTGTTTATTTGTTTGAGGCGGTGTATTTTAATGAACACGCCTGAGACACGTGCATGTAAACACACCACTCCGGATTGTAGCTATGGGCTGATATCCATCCGTTGTCCCACACTTGCACACACAAACACACTCACATGGTTCATTGTAGAATAGCTTATTATAGCTTTAATATTTTAGATGTGCCAAAATTGAGCCATTAATCAAGCCATTAAACACTGCTACACAAGGAGAAAATTACAAGCATAGACTACTAGAGCTCTTAGAAAACTTAGATTTGATGCATGTTTTCTGATACACAATAGTTAAAGGCCGTAATTACTTGGTCCGCTAATAAAGTTTGTTATGTATCATGGACACAAAAGCATCATTTAGAAGTGTATTTTGAGATAAGGAATATTGCTTTAAGTTAAAAACAAAAAAAGTGAAAATTTAGATGCTATCATTGAAAGATAACACATGTTTCAGGAGTTAGATGTCCATAGACAACACAGATCACCCAAGCCTGATTTTGTCTTTGAAGGTTTTTCAGAGTCATTTTGAAGACGGAATGAGAAGTATTTTAAGTGCGCTTAAAAGCTCTGCATAAAGAGAGATGCATTGAATTGAGGATTTCCCCCTGAACAAGACATTTACAGCATATTTATTGTTCAAGAAGGAACCATTCTTGCTGAGACGACATGAGCACCGAAGTAGTTGGCGATGATCTTACTAAGCATGTTTTCTCTGTGCTGCAATGCCAGTAGTGTCCTATCTCCTATTATACGATATCTCCCTATACAAAAAAAAAAACAAAACACATACGCTTTCATCATGAGTAAATCAGCTGCTCCTCTGGGTTCTTTTGGGCTGCACCGTAAATCACTGATGATGTATCCATGTACCTACGGTATATGCATAAACAACAGCCTCTCAGCATTGACCTTCCACCACTGCTCAATGGAGGCGCGGCGCATTGGGACCAATATACACGCTCGCCATTTCAATATGCTTTGCTAGATTATTATTTTGGCTCGCTTCCATGCCTGGCTGTGTTTCTCGACATGCACGCGCAGAACACCTACTATGGGCAGGTTGGCGAACATGTTTTTTACGTCTGGCCTGCTTCGTTAAGACTTGGAGGGCTTCCATATACCGTACCGCATACTGGACCAGCTGCAATGCCCTGTATCCCACCACAATTAGCATGAAAACATCTGCCCGCTTTACGATGCGTGCGTCTCCGCCACGTGCTTCCATCGATGCGCCAACTCCGCGGAGCTCGTCGTCGGGGGCAGAGCATTTAGCAGCTGTTGACCTGTTGTGTGGGAAAATGAACGGCGCGGGAAGTTGACGGCGGTTAGCTGGGATGGCTCCACCGAGGCCTCTCCCTTTCCACCTCTTTATCGGTTTAGCGGCACAAAGCGGACAGGCGCTGGCAACCGGGGCCGACCCCAAAGCGCAGAAGTGTTTTGACGTCACGATCAAGTCATTTCGAGAGGCTGCCATTGCTGCTACTGCTACTAAAAACTGCAACGTGGTGATGTGATGTTTAGGACCGAATCGGCTCTTTTGAACAGCTCTTTAAGGTTCGAACTGAATCTCGATTGTGAAAAGAGCCAGATTTTTTTTTCAGTCAATTGCACGTGAACGAACTCAAGAATCAGCAGAACAGCAAAGAAGGCAACACAAGTGAAGGATTTTTTGGACTAGAAATTATTTGTCAGACAGTTTCATTAATAGTACACATTTCCAATGGTTAAAAATCATCTGCATCATAATTTTGGATAATTTAACGAAAAATGTGTGGCTGCCAGCAATCAGCTCTCACATAAGGTTGGCCTTAACTGAAAAGGCGGACTGTCCAAAAGCAGAGCAACAGAAAGGTATATTGCAGTGACTGCCATATACTGTACCTTTCTGTTGCTCTGCTTTTGGACAGTCCACCTTTTCCGTAAAGGCCACTACACAGTGGAATAAGCTGCCTGATGCAATAAAGACATATATGCTACCATCAAAGGCTTTAAAACAGAACTTATAAAGCATTCAACCTGGATAAACTCAGCCAGAGACAAAGCAGCGATTAGGAAGATTTATTGACATGATTTCTGTTGGCGATCAGACCCCGGCAGAAGTCGTTGATGTATGAATTGGTGTTAGTATGATGGGTAGATTTGAGTAGGGATGACTTCCCCCGGAGCCTGGACACTGGTGGTGGTATAGGAGGTGGTATAGTGGAGTGGAGCCCAGGTGAAAGAGGTGGTGATGGGGTGGAGGTTTAAAAGCCAGACCGAGGGAGATGATTGGCCGTGATGAAGGTGAGCTCTGCGCTGATAGGCTGAGGAAGAGGAGCGGCCCTTGTAGACGCTCTCATTGGCTTGATGTAGGTGATGCTGTAATTTAGGGCTGCACAATCGAGTCAATCGAATCGGTTTCACAATTTTAAATTCTGCAAAACCGAACCCCAAAGACTGAGGGTTTTTCTTTCGTCTTGCGTCTCCAGTGTTTTATGAAGCTGAAATGTAATAAATGAGTACAATGATGTATAATAGCAGTTTAGAAGTATAATTTGCTGACATTACTTCAGCAACTACTTCTGAATTTCTCCATTGTGAGATCAATAAAGTATTATCTTATCTTAAACCACGGTCCCAAAATCGAAACTGAATTCACTATACGAAATTTTGCAATAATTGCCGTGATAATGTTGTGAATTGCAATAATTATGGCCAAGATAATCAATCGTGAAACAAAATGTCCATATCATCTCATGCCTCGTCAAAACTGAAAGTAAAAATATACAACATAAATACATAATGTTAAAATCGCAAATTGAATCACGATCGCAATTTCAGTCTGAAAAATCACAATTAGGTTTTTTGTCAAAATCGTGCAGCCCTACTGTTATTGGTCTTCCAGGTTGAATTTGCACTTCAGCTTCATTATTAAAAGTAGCCAACATTGCACACACTAACCCTCTTTGGTCCACACTCCCATGGTACTGATGTTACTGATCTTGCCTTGTCTGGTTGTATGTGGGGGGCAGGGCAGTTTTATTGTATTTGTTAATATTGTAAATATTGTACTCGTCTTGGTGTGTATTGTTCTGTGGTCAAGACTTTGTCCTGTGAATTCTGTCCTGTTTCTGTTCATGTTGTGGGTTGCCCGTTTCCCTGCCAGGGGGGAAAGGCTACTCTGGTAAATAAAATAAAGTAAATCAAAAAAATCAAACAGGAGCCAGTCTTTTGAACGGCTCTATGGCATGAACGGATCCCAAAGACTCGGCTCCCTATAAAGAGCCATGAATCCCTTCTGGACATTCAAAGAGGCTTTGCATGGCATTATTCATTCACTCCATACTTGGTGGTGGTAAGCTAATATTGTAGCCACAGCTGCCCTGAGGTAGACTAACAGAAGTGAGGCTGCCAATCTGTATACCATCGGCCCCTTCGACCACCACCATCACTCACTCACTCTACATTCACTCAGGCTTCCTGGCATTTCCCCGGCGGTCTCCCATCTAAGTACTCACCAGGCCCTACCCTGCTTAGCTTCCGAGGTCTGCCGCTATCGGGTAAAGCAAAGGCAGCATTATCCCAAGTTACGACTGACTGGACTGATTTTGACCCTTTGAAAAACATACAGAATGTAACAACTCGAGAAGTTAAAATGACTCACTATTTGCTTGGAATTACTTGATTTATTTATTTTTTCATAAGTTTAAAAATGCTCCACTGGGCGATCTTTTTTACTTGATGTCCAGACGTCCTCTTATGCTGTGTGCTCTGTGTTTGTTGAGACTCTGCGTAGAACTGACTGAAAAACAGATCGAACCATTCAAACATGGACGCCACATCACTAATCCCTCCAGCGGATAACAGTCCTCATTAGAATCTGGTGCTGGTCTTATGTCTGTCAAAGTGCATTTATCGTCTGAAATAAGAACTTCATACACAAACAAGACGACGGCTGTTGGCTCCTTTGATTTCTCTCCCTTCCCACCTCTTTATGCGTTTCTCAGCGCAAAGCAGACAGGTCGTCGTCCCCCGAACACAAAAGCAGTTTGACGGCACGTCCCGGCCCCGTTAAGGGATTCATCTGTCGGAGAATTACCAACGCGCTAACTAGTTCTTTAAAAAGTCAAATTGTAATTAGTCACATTGGACTTGTTGGACTTACTTCGTCAAGGTCATGAATCGCCCGTAGACACGATCTCTGTTGGTTGAGGCGGCGTTTTGAATGTTAAACGGGCGCTGAAGTACTATTACTAAGCACTTATTATTGTTTGAACCACGGATTTACAAAGCAGGATGTGAACGCCCGCGCTACTCTACCTCAGGGCCCGACGGTGAATACCGAACCAATTCAGACGAACAAGGCTGAGCGTCCTCCGGTCTTTTTTATCATTTCTTGTCGAGTTTCTGAGGGACAAGTTCATTATCAGTGAAGATGATAAACTTTTCTTTTAAATGCAAAAGTACAGTGGGGAAAAAATATATATTTAGTCAGCCACAATTGTGCAAGTTCTCCTACTTAAAAAGACGAGAGAGGCCTGTAATATTCATCATAGATACACCTCAACTATGAGAGACAAAATGAGAAAATCACATTGTCTGATTTTTAAAGAATTTATTTGCAAATATGGTGGAAAATTAGTATTTGGTCACCTACAAACAAGCAAGATTTCTGGCTTCTTCTTTAAGAGGCTCCTCTGTCCTCCACTTGTTACCTGTATTAATGGCACCTGTTTGAACTCGTTATCAGTATAATAAACACCTGTCCACATTATGGGTACTATATTTTTAGGCGGAATAACACCACTTCGACCTCCGCAGTGTTAAGACGCTCCTATTCACCTTATTCTGCCCCGCCCACTTTTGTTGTAAAAGCATTTCCTGTTTTTATTAGCACTTCCTGTCAGCTGGGATTTCCATTGTTGTCAATGTAAGAGAAAGAAGAAAATAAAATGGGAATCAACAAAAAACTTGAAAAATAGCTCAAAGGAAATAAGTTTGTGTGGCTCAGGTTTAATTTCAGTGGAAGGAC
>OMNZ01104802.1:0-19808 GCA_900303255.1 Lesueurigobius sanzi | reverse complement strand
ACACATTTTGGTTTATAGTTGTACTTTACCTTAATAATGTCTGGAATCTGGATGTGATAAACTTGATTTGGAAATAAATCAGGTCCATGGCTCTGATTAGTGGAACAGACTGGCTTTATTCAGATGTTTAAAAAAATATAAAGTGATATCGTATATCGCCATTCAGCCAAAAATATCGAGATAGGGCTTTTTGTCCATATCGTGCAGCCCTAATATTTGGACTCAGAGTAGTCGCCGATACCGAGTACAACTCCGATACCACAGTGTAAATAAAAACACTAGCAAAAGTCTGTAAAAAGACGCCACATGGCTCATTCTGCATAAAACATGTATTCTGTCAATGTTCTGTTTCCACTCTAAAGATTAATTGTAAGCAAAAAAGGAAACAGAAATGTATCTGCTGTGATCATTAGAGGTTTTAGAGCCCAGAAAAACACATTGTGGTATCGGATAGGTTTTGGTTCAGGTACTCGCCGATACCTGGAAAATCTGTGGTATCGGCATGAAATGCGATACCAGTATCGGTATCGGAACATCCCTAATAACGTCGCCAAAGAAGCTGCGTTTATGTCACAATACAATACCAATAAAAAACCAAAGGGAAACTGTAAGCACATGAAATGTTTTAGTTTTTAGTTTATTTGATTTATTTGAGAGGGACAATGTACAGGAGCATTAATCAAAGTAATATGAAGATGCTTACCAGACTTTAGCTCTTGGAGCTAATTTCCAAGCTAATATGTATTTTTCATATGGGCTGAATGTTCAATAGGTTTTCAACGCCTTGTTTCTTTTATTGTGAAAGTTTGGACAGCACTTTTTGCATTTTCATCCTTAATTCCAATAATATTCCAAATGAATAATAGTAAAATCGTAATATTTATTCACACAATAATCTTGGCTCCAAAATTTGACACGTGACGGCCCCCGAAAGTATTTCAGGTGGCGTGCTGCTGGGTCGCAAAAATGGTTTCCACAGACTCACCACTTCTTGATGAATGTCCAAGCTCGAAACGTCAACATGACTTGATGGACTAATATTCAAATAAATAAATATTCTTCCTGGGAGCTACTTTACTCTTGTAGTGCGTGGCAGTAGTTCTCGAGTGGAAGGGCGCCCATTAATATTTAATCACAAGCCGCTGCCCAAATAAGAATTGAATTGGTTGGATATAATGTAAACTAAGTCATTTTCCTCACAAATTATTGTTAAATAAGCCTTAAGGCAAAACACTGCCGGTGAATAGGGGAAAAAAATAAAATTGAGTATCAATTTGAAACTTTTTCTGTGTATTATTGAGACAAATATGAGAAAACATGTATTGTCAGTTTTTCGTCATTTTATGTTTTCATATAAAAAATAAATAAGGCAATTTATGTGTAAAAATTGCCACAATTGCCTATATTTTCAGCAACAAAATCTGAATAATGGATAAAGCCAGATTTAAATGTATTGTTTTATTTTGTTGATATATTAGTCACATAGATATGTTCAGAGGGGATTTTAAATATCCTGTTTAGATTTTGAGTAAACTAGTTATCAGTGACTTGAAGACCAGATGAACACCATTCAAAAAGTAGTTATCAGTGAATACATCTGTAAACATTCAAATTCCACCCTGTTTTTGGGAGTTCAAAACTCAGTGAATTCAAAATGGTTTAGTATTGTTAAGTACAAGACTAGAAAGTTGTCTGTCTGAATGTCTGTAGGTGCTACTAAAGTGGAGATTAGGGATGCGGCCATTCACTCGAGTCACGATTCGATGCGTATTACGATATGAAGGTCACGATTTCGATTCAATACTTTTAACATTTAACAAGAAGTACAAGTTTTAATATATTTTTCAAATAAAATGTTTTTTCCATTTTACTAACAAGCAAAAATAGCTCAACAGAATCACATGTTCTGCTGTATTGTATCAAAATATATTCTAGTGCTAAAGTTTTTAGTTCGCCTTTGAAAATACTGTATTCTTCACTGGCAATGGTTTGGCACACTTCATCGTAAATAACAGGTATGGCACTTTCTGTGTAATATATGAGGGGATGGCATATCGTTAATGCTGTTTCATAAGGTAATGAAAGCCTCATGTTCAACCACAGAATAAGGCTGTAACGCTTTGGCAGCACGTAAGATTTGCTTGTGTTTATCGGCGGTGAAGCTATAATTCATCTGAAAGGCCGACAATAGTCTGAGATTTTGACCACGTTACCTCGTCTGTCCCGCTCGCAGCAGAGACCGTGTCCAGGTGATGGCACCACTGCCACACTGATCTGTGCGAGGGTGGCGCGTCCTCAAACTTTGGTCTGTCAGTTTCCTCTCTCGCCATCGTTCTTTCTCATCTCTACTAACACAGCAGCTAACACATGTGTTGACACTCTCCGCATTTAGGCACATAAAGCAGGGGGAGAAGTTTCCCACAGGCAGCGAGCTCAGAGACGCCTCAGTGAGAACGCACACGGGGAAACATCGGAAAATACTATTAGCGGCACATCTACAATCTTTGATCGATTCATATAGAACTTATTTGAGCATTGAATTGAAGAGGTCATGTTGAACGATTCGATATAAATTCGAGAATCGTTGCATCCCTAGTGGAGTTGTTGAGTAATAAAAATGCATTTTGCGAAAATGGCTTTTGATGTTACATTTTTCTCTGGAAATCTATGGGAAAATGTTGAATCGGTGCAATAAATAAACACCTTATTCTGAAGATTTGACCATTTTCAGGTGAAAACAGGTTTATACTTTAAGAGATTTTATAATGTGAAAACTGAAAATATTGACTTTTGCCTCTTGTGTCTCCCCTTAATTAATTAAAACAAGCTGCAACCGTGACGAAAACAAACAAATAATAGTTCCAATAGTTTTTCAGTCGATAAATATTAATAAGAAATATATTTTTGGGGAAATGCTCGTGACCCACTGAAAACAGTTCCACGACCCACTTTTGGATCGTTACCTTTTGAGAACCACTGGTCTATGATGTTAGTAATTGTCATTGGCTACATTGTAAACTAAAATAAGTTTCAAGAGCCTATTTGTGTTTAATTTATGGAATCTTAAAATAGTCTGCATAAGTTTTTAATTCACAGAAATCTGCCCTGCAAAAAGTCATGCTATTGTCCTTTTTTTTTAAAGAAGCATTATGTCCAGTATCTTATTATTTATCATTTAAAATACTCTCACCATCAGATGTCAAAATACATAGCAAAAAAGCATGTCCAGACAAACTTTAACTTGTTCGCAGTGGGTTTTGGGGAGTCGTAGTGATGGGAGCCGAATCTTTAGGATCTGTTAATTTCAAAGAGCCGTTCAAAAAACTGGCTCATTTTTATATACATTTTTTTGATGACACAAGATAGAAGACTCATATTATCCAAGATCTGATTGCTGCCAGGCTGTCCCAATTATCCTAAGTTATAATAGGAAAGATATTTTCTCAAAAATATGTTTTTGCTTATAAACGTTCACCTGGATACAAATAAACCTAATATTATTTACTATAAGGAGTGTTATTATTGCACGGATGCAATGTTTCTCCATAGAACTTCATGGGAAGTGGTAAGTTCATAGACCATTTTCTCAAAAAGCATCTGTCTCACATTGTGGCGACATCTCCACTTAATTTGCACCAACTCCAAACTTTCCAGTGTTGTACTTAACAGTATTTTGAAGGTTTGTTCAGAGGGATTTTTCAACATTTTATTTCTATCCTGATTTACTATTCTATGGTGACCAGATTGTTTTATTTAAAAAGTGGGACATTATTCGTTAAATGGTAGAACTGTTAATATTTTGATATGTACCAATGTTTTATTGGTTTGTTCTAGATTTGTCAAAGTTAACACTTTAACTCACAATTAATCAAAAGAAAATTATCTAATTAATCATGCGTGAATCACAAGTCATCTGTATCTGGAGTTCATGTTTCCTGAAAGACAGAGACTTCATTACACATTACAAACTGTAGCGGTTGCTTTTTCCCCCCACATAGATTTATGAAATAGGTATTAGTTTGTTACCGAATGTGAACAAATGCTTTAAGTTAGAGCATTTTATGTCAGCCTATTATTGATAATGAATGTAATAATTACATTGAAAGTGGTTAATCTAATTGCAAAAATTCAACGATTTACAGCACTCACATTTATACGGTGGAGTGTTTTGCATTGGGGATCACAATGGCTGAAAACTGGGACACCTGGGACAGATCTTGTGTTAAACTGGGACAAAACAATGATTTGGGAGAAATCCTTAGGGACATGGGACAAAGGACTCAAAACTGGGACTGTCCTGGGTAAACTGGGACATCTGGTCACCCTACTCCAGTGATTTCAATACCAAAAATTGCTAATTAATTTCTCTATTTAATGGAATGTCTGCAAATAGAAATAAATTAAATACAGATTTTTGGGCTTGAGGCATGAATGTATAGTATAGTAAACAGGAAGCGTTGGAGAGTATTTTGGTGCTAATAAATTCGATTTTTACTCATTCACTTCCGATCTAATCAACAAAGCCCTTTAGGCAGGGTGTACTCGGGAGTACGAGAGGCCCAAGGGGGTACACCAGACAAAAAAGCTTGGGAACCACTGCCCTACTCCGGTCATTATCTAGATTTTTGTCGCCAAAATACAAGCAAATTTGGTCATTTCTACACATCAAATGCGTTATTTCCTTTGAGTAAAATAAATAAAAAGACAGATACCTTGTAACACTTCCCCCCCTATTCACCCTCAGTATCTCCCCTTATCTAAATAGCCGTTAAAAAGAGCCGATTGGGCCATGAACGTCACATCACACGGGAGTCTAAACTCGGCGCAACACCGGCTAACATTAGCTATAGCATCCCTAGCATCACCACCACCACCACCACCGCCGCCACCACTACAACTAGCATCCCTGGCTACTAGCCCCTCTCGCATCCTCCACTAACGCTAGTCTTGACACAGGCCAGGACCCGGTGCGTGCGCGACTAGCTTACCCGCTGAACTCGCCTCTCCCTCCCGCTTTACCGGCCCCCCCACACCCCCCGTCCCTCCGCTCCCCCTCGTCCCAGACTGCCCCCATCCACCACCGCAACAAAACCCAGACATCTATCCCCGGCTGCCCCGTTTGGAAAACATAAAGGCTCTCCGCTCAAGCCGGATATCGTTATGTAACCAATAATGACACCACACGTCCTTGAAACAAAAGCTGTTGTTTGGCGAGTGTGTTTTGGTTTTGCTTTTGCCAGGGCGCATGCACAGGGCGCTTGTTATTTATTAATTAATTAATTATTATTAGGTGTGCGTTGATTCACTGATTATTGTGCCCCGGAGGCCTGCGCTCTTCTGCCGGCTACTGAAACACAGCCCCATTCGCTGGTGTCGGCCATTGTTTTTGTTGTCATTGGAGGAGGAGGAGGAGGGGAAGGAGGAGGAGGAGGAGGAGGAGGGGGGGGGGCTCACGTTTGTTTTGCACGCTATGTTCTGGCGATGGCGATGACCGAGGGCACGCCACCAGCTGCACAGGCACGCGGAGGAAAATGCGTCGCTGTTTGGGATGCTCCGTCGTCGTGATGGTTTGGTTTGTGCATTTTTGATGATGTATTCGCTCCCGTTGCAATGTTGGCTAATGTGCACGGAATATACCCATTTGGGTTGCACTGTTGCAGACTCCAGACAGTCAGGTAACGCTAGGCCCGTGTGTTTTTTTCCCCCCCCTTGTTGTGCTGATTGCCCCACACCTGTCTGGAAGGGCTTTTATGGAAGAAATTGTCTGTGCATATCATATATTCAATAAAAATATAATATGATTGCTTGCTGTGCTTCTATTCATATCCAAATTTGGCATAATCCAGCTATAGATATTGTGAGAAGACAGCTACACGCAAAATATTGTATCTTGGGGAGTTAAAATTAAAGGAATTAAGAATATCTTATTCTCTGCAAAAAGGGATCGTTGATTTAAAAAAAAGGCAAATAATTTACAAACCTGCTCAAATCATGGTCAAATATTAGTACTTCAAGAAAATTTGTTTTTCTTTAGGAAGCAAATTTGTCTGCCTGGAGGGTCTTGAGACTGCACTAAACGTAACTTAGGTGTTTCAGCTCAAATAAATGATGAAAACACAAAAAGAAACAGTATTTTATTGAATAAATGACCATTATTCTGTTTTATGATTCTAAACAACAAAACTAAAAATCAAGCACGAGTATAAATGACTCGATTTGAGAATATTGGTCTTGTTTAGAGCAGTTTTGACTAGATTAGACATATTTACTACTGTCATCTACATTATTTGGCTTATTTCATGACAGTTTTTACTGATTCTAAGGTAATCAGTGGCAAATGTAATTATTGGCAAAAAAAATTCAAATAAAAGTGGAAATTAGTAGAAATCTGTTGAAACAATTAAGTCAAAAACACCTAAAGCAGCTAAATCTTAACTCATCCAAACAGAAATTTGGATAAATAAGATGAATTTGGGTCATCTAGATATTAACTTTTTTGGCCATGGCATGAACTCAATTGTCAATTTAATTTGGCTTATTTTGCTTTTGTTATTATTTTTATTACCAATATATTACACAGGCAACCAGGCTATTTCAGAAATTGGGCATTGCATCTTTCGTGGTCACGTTAATTTAGCTTTTTGCCAGTAACTTTGTGGCCTGTTCTGTTGTCAACCTGGTGTTCTCGCTGAACGTTTATCTCCCTCAGTCCTGAGTCCTTTCGTATGCACGTGGAATGTTGTTTTAGGTCCGTGTGGTCTCCAAAAAACGAATCATAGTTATCAGTTATAAACGGGTATAAAATAGTAGTTATCAAATGTAATTGAGAGTTTAGGCACTTTGAAACAGATGATCCATGTGCTGGGAGCGGTTCATTACCAGGATGTTGAAGAGATTGCTTAAAAACGCAAAAATAAGGCTTCTTGTTTTGCCGGATTGTTCAAATCTTACTTGACAATTTTTAGGGTTGAATTGTAGGAAAATACAATTGCAATTTTGAATTCATGTCTACCTCAGATCTGTGGACACATCATACATACTGTACCTTTAATTTAATTCTTGCTCTGAGTGGGTGAAAAAATCTGACCACTGTTTCTAGAAAGTGATTAATTGATTACTAAAATAGCTCATGATTATTTCAATAATCAATTAGTTGTTTACATTTATAGAGCTCTAAACTACAGCGTTAATAGGTTTAACAGACAAGGACCAATGTTGAGTTTGGACTAGGGCTGAAAAATATTGTTATTGCAATATTATAGATGGGTTTCAAAGTTGACGAGGCACATGATTGATGTGCAGGCGCATGTGGGATGCAGAAACTATATACTTCCAATACCGCAATATCGGTTATTCATATTAGATGTCAGCAGTTCATTGGTTACTCTTGAATAATGGAAATGATGATCCTCTGTTAAGGCTAGAAAATAGTTGAAAGTGCGTAGAAAGCTCGTCACCAGATGAGCGGCCGCTTTTTTTTTGAAAGGCTAACGCTAGATAGTTAGGTTTAGGGTTAGGTTTAGGTATATTAATCAACCTTATTCAGGAAGTTGCAATGGGGGGCGCCATTTTGTGTTTCTGGTCAAACTGCAGGTCTGACTTCAGCTGATATTGGCTTTGATTTTAGTTTTTGGTGAAACATGTAACTGTGTGAAAATATCCATCAGCTTTGGTTCTTTACAGTTCCTCACACACAATTAGACTGACAACAAAAAGTCAGAGATAATATCGCTAAAAAATAATTTTAGGTCACCTTTTCCATGTCGTCTCCACTGAAACTAAGCCTGAGCCACAAACTTATTCACTTTCAGCTGTTTTACAAGTTTTTTGTTGATTTTGTTGATTCCCTTTTTATTTCTCTCTTCCATTGACAACAATGGAATTTCAGCTCACAGGAAGTGCTAATAAAAACAGGAAATGTTTGCAAAAGTAGTAATGTAGGCAGTATAAGGTGAATATCTATCCAACAACAGACTATCTAGCACGCAAGAGACGGGAGTATCTTTTCGCAGCATTTATGGAACACCCGGAAGTACGGGTAGCCCCAAGGGACATACAGCGAGTGCGACTTTCACATTTATTCATACATTACAGCTACAATGAGCATGGGCTACTTCTAAATGCTAGTCAGGGAGCGGGCTGGGTACAATATTTTTTTTGCGGCCCGAGTTACGGGCGGGTTAGCTGAAAACGCTGGTTGGGTGCGGGTTGTTCATGCATTGACCCGCACATCACTGCTGCACACAGCTCAACCAGAGACGCGACTAAACTTCTAAGAAGTGATCAATTTACAAACAAACATCACATCCTTACCACATTTTCTTTAATATTCTTCAGTAACTGTAGAGTAGGTGTGTGGTGCCATTATTGTTTTGGTTTCTGACACACTCACAGCGCCCTCTGGTGGTAGGTTTCGATATCACATACTACATTACATGCGGATGGAAGTATGAATTCCAGTGACGGTAATTACGCTCAGAACACACAAATCTGTTTACGTACGGAATAGGAGCATGAATGAGGCTTTAATCGGGAGTATCATCAAGGCCGCTGTGATGAGAAGTAAAAGCGCTGCCAAGCTAACCACCCACGCAACCACTGGGTCACGAAAAGGTCAAATAAACACTAATATCAAGTTGATATCCTTTAAATCCCCATCTCCATAAATTGCTATTGAACCATTTTACCATATTTATTTTATTGTTCAACACAAGGTCACTCGGACACGGTTCGCAGATGTGAATCATATTGTTTGCGTGTCTTTCCCTGGAGCTTTAGAATTACAGATGAAAACCATTGTAACAACAACACAATCAATCATGTGTGCTCCACGTGTACCTGTCATATCCCTGCGACAAACAGGAAAAGTCCTA
Source organism: Lesueurigobius sanzi (assembly GCA_900303255.1). Taxonomy (NCBI): domain Eukaryota; kingdom Metazoa; phylum Chordata; class Actinopteri; order Gobiiformes; family Gobiidae; genus Lesueurigobius; species Lesueurigobius sanzi. The sequence goes on along the minus strand of OMNZ01104802.1, from coordinate 10,935 downwards.
AAGCATTTGGGAAACTAACTCTTCCTTTGTGTGCTTTCTCTCTCTGCCTTTTTGCTTCCTTCCAGGTTGACTCACGACGGCGGCTCCCCGGAGTTTACGACGAGCGAAGGACATAGGAAGCAACTGAAAATCGCCAGAAGTTGGGATTTTTAAGAAGGCGAGAGAAAGTCGGGAACCAGGAAGTGTGAACCAGGAAGTGATTGCTGTAGGGTCGAGGAGAGCGGGGCAGGAGCAGGTCGGAGGAGGCGCAGAGTGTGAGGGGGGGTGGGGGAGAATAAACGGATAGCTGCGCCCCGGGAAAGTCATCACACTGGGAGAAGAGGGCGAGACGGTGAGGAGACGCCACCATGAGCGACCAGAACGTCGTCAAGGAGGGCTGGGTCCAGAAGAGAGGTGAGAGGGGGCGGGGCGTGGGTTTGCTTTTGTGATAAAGCGGCACAATTTGAGAATGTCAAGGAAAGTCACTGCAGGCAAAGCTAGTTTTTTTCATTTTAGTTTGGGTTAGTTTGCTCTTAACATTTAAACTTTCACTTGGAAACAAATAAATGACCTAATCTTCATAATGAGGAGTAATTATTGCACTGGTTCAACGTTTCTCCATAGAACTATATGGGAAACTTCAATCACCATTTTCTCAAAATGCATTTTTCTTACAGTGCTTAAAGGGATAGTTCAGCGCTTTTACATGCATACATATGTTCTAACCTGGGCTTAGAGGAGGCGATGCGTGGCTGTCTGGTCTTTGTGCTGCCTTCATTCCCGTAAGACGATCAAAGACGTTAGCATTTTGCCTCTACTGTATAGTCCCATGGCGCCAAATTTCGGAGAAGTTAGAAGTAGGGATGTTCCGATACCGATACTGGTATCGGATTTCATGCCGATACCACAGATTTTTCAGGTATTGGTATCGGCGAGTACCTGAACTAAAACCTCTCCGATACCACAATGTGTTTTTCTGGGCTCTGCAGACACTAAAACCTCTAACCTCACAGCAGATACATTTGTGTTTCCTTTTTTGCTTTCATTTAATCTTTAGAGTAGAAACAGAACATCGACAGAATACATTTTATATGCAGAATGAGCCATGTGCTATGGGCTTTGGCGTATTTTTACAGACTTTTGCTAGTGTTTTAATTTACACGGTGGTATCGGAGTAGTACTCGGTATTGGCGACTACTCTGAGTCCAAATATCGGTATCGGATCGGTGGAGAAAAAATGGTATCGGAACAACACTAGTTAGAAGCCACAAATCTCTTCCAAGTTTCCCCTATTTAAATAGGGTTATGTCAGTAGTTACACGTTCAAAGTATAGTTAGTTACACAAAATTAAAACTCAATTTTCTAAGCAGAAAAAGGGGAACTATAGTTTAAGTAGCAGCTGGGGGTCAGTAGCAGTATAAAAATATTGTATAGTAGAAGGAAAGAAAAGAAACCCAAAGAGACTTGCATTCTCCATTTAAATCTTATAAAAGTCTTTTATTTTAAAAGGCAAATCAATGTAAACCATTTTGTGCTGTTTGTTCCTTCACCACAGAAGTTTCCGAAGCTCTTTGATATTTCACTTTTTGAAACGGCATAATTGTGCAGTGAATCTTTTGTCTTAACGGAAGAGTGTTCATGTTGTCCTTGAACGGTTTTTCATTGAGTTGTACTTCTTTGAGTTGTTCCTGGTTGCCTCTTGGACTTCCTAATATATATCATTTTGTCATGTTTCAGGAGAGTACATAAAGAACTGGCGACCGCGCTACTTTCTGCTAAAGTCAGACGGCTCCTTCATCGGATACAAAGATAAACCTCAGGACTCGGACCTGGCGTATCCTCTCAACAACTTCTCTGTAGCAAGTGAGACCCTCCGTGAACTGTGACTGTAATGTTTATGTTTTAGTTCGGTCCAACTTAAAGGCACTATACCTGATTTTTTTGTAAATGATTTTTTCAATTACAAATAATGGAAGAGTGAGCGAAATAAATTGATAGTTGTGGTCCAAACTCATTCCTAACTTTCCTAACAAATTTCTAAAATCGTGTTTCTTCATAGAAATGAGTTTATAAGCACATTTCACAACTGGCGGGGTCACTTTTTAGAAGAAAACTGGCCTGCAATCTCGTGAAATTGATAATAAATGCTTTATATTTAGATTTCCAGAAATGTCTGAGTTTGCAATATACAAAAAAAGCAAAAAAAATCCACTACTTTGAAAAAATCAGGTATAGACGCATACAATAACTAAGTATAGAGTAAAATGAGTGTGTGGTAACTGAATAGTCGCTTGTACTTGAATGAACTTCAAATTCTCTCTGGTTTACTTTGACTCTAAACAAACGAAGTCTATATTAAGATGTTATTGTTTTAACCAGGGCTGCAACTAATGATTCGATTTATCCACCAATTATCCTTATGATTAATCGTTTAGCTTCAAAAGGTGAATGGAAATTGTACTTTTTTATAAACTTGTGAGCTAAACTGACGCAGTTGGACAGTTTCACCATATGTGAACATATTATTCATCATTTGAAAGCTCAGAACCTCCGGAATTCAGTTTGGGATTGTGAAAGAGAGTGAGAGTGAGAGTGAGAGTGAGAGTGAGAGTGAGAGTGAGAGTGTTATTAATTCCAAACTGGTTCAGCCATAGGATCTGGCTTATCCTGCCCTGATTAAATTATGGTCTGGAGATTTATCTCACATCTGAGGACAAAGAGGTTGAATATTTCACCAAACTACTCTACCGCCAAAAATCATGTTGATGTAATTCTTGCTCTGTCAGAGTCTGTAATGACCAAAAACATCTAAAATACCTGCAGTGTTGTGGTATAGATGATCTTTTTCCCAATAAGTTTTATCTAATTTTAATTCTGAGGGGGAAATTTCACATTGTGGTTAACTTTATATAGTTGTGCTTAAATGTTTACATCCCCTGACAGAATGAGGGTATGTGAACTTATGCATTTCATAGAATATGAATAACACAAAAACCTTTATTTCACTCATGGTTAGTGGTTGTGTGAAGCCATTTATTGTCAAAAAATACACTTTTCAACTAGAAACTATAGCCAAAGAGAGTCCAATTCATAGTCTCTGTTATTAATGGGAAATACAGACTTGGGGTTTTTTGTATTCGGAAGAGGAGGGTTCAGGCTTTAAAATGGGCCTCTGGGGGCGAATCGATACCCAGCCTTAATAAACACACAGCTCTGGCTATAAGAAAAGACTTGGATCGTTACTAGAAGACCTTATGAACCTAAGAGCAATTACTAAAACCTTTGACACCTATTTCAATAATCGATCAGTTGTTTCAGGCCTCGTTTTAGCAGGTGTCAAGGAGTTGATAGCAGCGCTGCGTCATGTGTGTGGAAAGGAGAGATTGGTTAGGCTTCGTCTTTCCCACAGACTGTTCCCTCATTGCTGCCTCTCTTTATGGTTTATTACACCTAATTTAAAGGCCACATACCTGATATTTATTTTATTGCAGGCAATGAAATGGGAAGCAAGTAGATTAAAAACTTAGTTATGTCCAAACTCATTCCTAACATTCTCATTCATTTTAGCCGAGAAGAAAACCATCCCACCAGAAATCAAACGTACCGACCCGTTATCGTAGATCTAACCAGTGAAATCGACACGGCCACTTTTGGACACTGATCTATTTGTTTCCTCCTTTGTCAGAATGTCAGTTGATGAAGACGGAGCGGCCCAAACCCAACACCTTTATAATCCGCTGTCTGCAGTGGACCACAGTCATCGAGAGGACTTTCCACGTGGACACTCCTGACGAGAGGTGCGTAACTCTCCCATTCACAGACATGAGCCGCGTCTGGCGCTAAAAATACACACTCCTAAAACAAGCCCAGGCTATTTATAACTGAATCAAAGTTTAGATTTTGTCAGAAAAAGGAAATGAGACTACACTTTTGCCTTGGGTTAATGGAGGCATGATATTTTTTCCTAGTAGTGAAAAGTGTTTTGTCCTTTGTTTAAAGTATTTTTTATCAATTGTTATCCAGCAGTGAGTTGCTGTTTGTTAAATTACTGTAGTATTGTAAGCATTGCTCCCTGAAAGTTGTCTTTGTGAAGAATTTGGATGTTAGAAATATGCTAGGGATGAGTTTACACACAAATAACAATTGGGTCAACCAAGAAAATGCACTCGCGTCACAGATTTTGATGAAATTTGGTGGAGTGATTGGCCTCTAGGAGAAACTGAGAGCCCATATATTAAGTTTCAATATAAGTCATCTAATTAGTGAGATATGGGCTAACGAATGTGTTACAAAAACGTCCATATGTCTAAAAGTATGGCAGCTAGAGAGTCATTTTTAAGCTCTCTTCAAGGCCTATATTTTCGTCCATTGCATTCTTTCCAAAAACGGACTAGAAAAAAATGATAAAAGAGTGAAAACTAAAATTGGGAATAGCAAAAAAACGCGTGTCTCTCAATTTTCTTCTTATTCATACCAAAGAAAGGTATAAGGCAAAATACATGGTACGTCAGGTCGAAAATGGCCATAATTGGTACATCATACAGTTCTGACCTAATTTGGAATCAGCCTCACTTGCCTGCTTGTGTAAAAATCACTCCCCCAAAGTGGAAAAAGCTTTCAATGATTGTACTCATCTGTATAATATCCCATACTTCAGTGTTTCCCAACCACGTGAGTGCATTTTCTTGGTTGAATTGACACGGAATGAGCCAATTTCATATTTTAGTGCTTCCTGTTCCACCGTTCAATCAGGTATAGGTTAAGTCTATTTTTAGTCTATTATTGAATTTTGAACCATCAACTGGACTTCTGTGGTTGTGTAGAAGACCTTTTGCTTCTATCTGAAGAAGCTTCCTCTCTCTCTTTAGTCTAAAGTCACACAAGCTAAAGGCCTGTTTAAACTCTGGACACTCCTGAACGAAGTGGTCAGGACGGCCATAAACCACTCGTTTACAGTTTTCTCATTAGCAACATGTTTGTTCTGGGCTGCGACCTCTGACCAAGAGCGGTTTGGTTCCATTTGCATTCACAAAGGCCTGAGTCTCCATTCGTTTGTGGAGTAAATTATATGAAGGGGACAGATTAAGGATTTATCGATACTCCCTATCCGTCCGATAGTTTAACGATACTTTAATGCAACACATATATCTTTTTATTGCTCTACATTTGGACCTGATTTATTTCCAAATCAAGTTTAGCACAAACAAACATAAGGCTGGTAAAGTACAAATATAAACCAAAATGAATCGATGAGAGCTTTTTTAAAGCACTGATTTGAGCCTCTGACATTACGAGCCATTGTTGAGGGTGGAGCTTATCGGTCCAGGTGGACCAGCACACGTGGCCCTGGGGCCATTATGAAACCGGGTTTCAGGACCCATCCCTACTGAGGCCACAGTGAGGCGAGGCAGGGGCGGAGCTCGTCTCTGCTTCTATGGGACAAAGTTAGCTGCAGTTTTGAAGGTGGCCGATGTATTGTAAAAAGGCCGGGGCGGCTCATTTTTCTGCTTATTGTTTGTTTTCATGTGATATCACAACATTTCTATTGAGCCTATAGTTCAACATTGAGCTGGGGGTCAACTGAAAACCATAGGAATTGTCAAAATGCAGATTTCTAGACTTAGTTTTTTTCTAATTCTTCTGTAATTCCTGGACCAATCCACATGAAACAAAAAATGTCCCAAAGTCCAATGTCTGTCAGCACATATGAAATAAGATCTAATCATTTTCTCATAAAGGTGTCTAAAAGTGAAGACAATATTCAGAAACATGTGTGTGATGTTGGTCAGTAGAAAGGACTTACAGACATAAGAATAATATGGCAGCTTTGTGAATCACGTAAACAACAAAAAAACACGCACATCCGTCTCAAAGTTGTGTGCTGGATCGAAAAGATCAGATGCAAATATGAAAAAGGGTCCGCACAACAAAGGTTAGCTCCCAAGAGTCTTTTATTACTCACACCACAGTGACGTTTCGGGTGTTGGCCCTTCTTCAGACATCAGGTTTGTGAATCACATCACTATCAAATAATGATCAGGGAAAACATTTGGACGTTTTCTGTTAGACTTTCATAGACTTGTATTGGCCTCTCACCCCCAGCTGGAATAGACTTGAAGAATGTGAAAATAACCAATTGTAGCTTTAAAATACAAAACATTTTGAGTCGATCCACCCTATTTTGTTTCCTACATAATTCGATATGTTCATTCATAGATTAATGAAAATAAAGACAAAAGAATATACAATATAAAAAGTGTTTCCAATTTGTCTGTTGAAATGTGACATGACCATCAGCTTCAGCACGAGGTGAACTCCACATCGTTATCTTGCCTCGCCCTATTAACTGCTGAACTTGTCATTTAGAAGTCTATTGCATATTTTAATCAACAAGTCATTTCCTTCCTGGTGTAGTAAGTGCATTAATAATAGGCCCATGATCCGCAGAGAACCGTTCTGATTGGGATCTGAGTAAAAACACACATAGGAAACTTCGGCCTCTTGAGTTCCCGCAGGATAAAGCCAGGAAGTGAGGCGTGGGTTCCCAAACACATTTGAGTCTGAGGGATATTGTTACCTGTTGACACGAAACGCTCATAACATCCGCCAAAAACGCACCGAGAACCTGACGACAGGAGTTTACACCGAAGGGGACGTGATATAGTTGTCTTCTAAAGAATAGGGGTTTCTGTGTGACCTTTTGATGGTTTCATTTGGTGAAATGCCGGAAAGTAGTTGATACTGTTCATGATAAATGTTGCTGAGCTAAATCCAGAATATTTGGGTGAGTCTCACAAAGTTGTGTTTTGAAGTGTTCCAACTCTTAGTAAGATCTGAAGATTACATAACATACATTTTGTAGCCTTTTTAATATATTTCAAAGTTCTTTTCAAAAACAAATCCACATCATCTCATTACAGCAACAGATCTGAGTACATGAGATGTGCTTAAAATGTGAATTCATCAAAAACCAAGAGCTTTTTGGGTTTTTTCAAAATGGATTATTATTCTTTCATCACAGAATCATAGTCATAGAAAATATATGAACGTGTGCCGAAGTCAAAGCTACAGTTGGTTCAATGAAATATTGAGTGTGTGACCTTTTTTAAGTGATGACTATTTCCCGGTCAGGCGTAGGGCTGGGTATCTATTCGGATTTCCCGATTTGATTCACAATTCACTTTGATTTTCGATCCAGTTAACGATATCACGCAGCACCAATTTGACTTGGATATGGTAGGCATTCTCAGAAGAACTAATGCACTTTATTATTATTCCACTAATACATGCTTCTATATAAAAGGCTATAAACCTCTATGCGCCATCTGTGTTTATTCTCCATAACAAAATGTTACTTTTTTGCTCATTTTTTCACAAATGCAACTCAATACTTTTGTATAAAACACAAAGGCACAAAAAAAAGTTTTTACCTAGTACCGTTTTCAATCCCTGAGCGATTGTGTAAAGTGCAGAGTCAGCAGTTTTGTAAAATACAATTTGTAGACTTTGACTCTCAAGGGGGGGGGGGCTTTCCCAGCTTTAAGGAGACGTATCATGCAAGATCGTCTTTTTCGAGAGCTTTTAATCATGTTCCAACGTTTTTCTCGTCAAAAACATACCTTCAATTTCAGTTTTGAGTTGGTCTTTTTTGCATTGGTCATTTCATCTGGACTTCTTCTAGGGTTCTGCAGCACTTTGTTTTGTTTTGTTCTTCCTGGTACAGTTACGTCATTGTCCAAACCCCAAAACTGTCCACCGCCTTTTCAAAGCAATAATTCAATAGGGCTTTGGAACTGATGATGAAAAGATTTTAGATTGCGATGGTGCCCAGAGTAGTAGATTTAGAGTAGTACTTCTGGTTGTGCCACTGACATTGTATAGAGATCTTTTGTTAGTTGTTTCTTGCTAATGTGTAGTTTCTATCCTAAATAAGTTGATTGTATTGTTTGGATGATAACATTTGTACTAATTACTCTGTTGTCAAAAATCTAAAAAAACAAACGAATGCAGCCAACTACACAACAGGCCGAGCCATCCTGAAGTTATTTCTCAATCTACCTTCCTTAAGCTCTGCAGTTAGCTGTTTGTTGTTTGTCCTCACAAGATGGCGCCTCAACGGAATCGGCTGGCCACACCCCCTTGAGTGACATCACATTCCAAAGCCCGATACTGGATCAGTGCTGAGTCGTTCTGTGCTCATAGTGTGGACATGGCAACTCCGTGGTGCTGCTGCTCGCCACGTTGTTTAATCAAAGCGATAGTATATTTTTTTCCATGTGATTCCCACTCTTGCCTGTAGAGGGAGCTTCAGATCAAATCCTCATCAGCCCTGGCAGTAAGATTTTAAGGTTTTGAAGATTTATATGCATCATAAGTCCACTTTAATAATGAATAAAACTTCTCAATCACGTAGTAATCGGACTGGAGCCAGGTCAACTCTTCATTTCCCAATTTTAAGACACCAGATGAATTTTTAAACGTTTCTGCGTGTCCGTGTGTGACAGGGACGAATGGGCCGAGGCGATCACGATGGTGGCGGAGTCTTTGGCGAAACAGGAGGAAGAGGGAATCCTGAGCAGCCCAACGTCGCAGATCGAAAACGTCAACGAGGAGGAGATGGACACCACCATCAGCCACTACAAGAGGAAGGTAAACGGTTTGAAATGAATGTGTTGACTGACCTGAGGGCTATTTAAGATTAAACAAGGCATAACATGGCCGCTTTTCATATCTGCTACATTTTTCATGAATTATTCCTTCTCACTGGTATGGCATTGTAATCTGTTATATACAGTATATTGCTAAATCTTGCTGAGGTGTATAGTAAAGTTTTAGTGCATAGAGTGAGTTCAAATGGCACAATTGTAGTGTAGATCTCGTCGGCAACGTGTCATAGAGGGGAGCAACGAAAAGGTTAACGCCCCCTTTTAGGGTAAACCAGAGGAAATGGGGAAACATTGGCTGACATCTTCACATTTACGTCTGAAAAATAACATTTGATGCCTAAATATCAAATGTTATAATGTTCTAATATAAAACCGAAGCAAATCAAGAGATTTTTTGCTGCAGAAGATTCACAGAGAAGGCAGTTAATGTTTTAAAGAAGTTAGCAGGAAGTTAGCAGGTTTAGACTTTGATTGGTCAAATACGAAGCAATATTGAAACATAAGAAGCTGCAAAATGACTCGGTAATATAGGGAAACTACAACAACCTTGGATTTTTTTTTCAAATTAAGTCACTATGAACGGCTAAACAGTTCATATTGAAGTCCGAACATGCTGCTTCCTGCTAACTTTAGCCACTTTAAAACATTAACTGTCGTCTCTGTGAATCTTCTACAGGAAAAAAAAAGGAAATTTGCTTCTCTTTTATATTAGACTAATATATAAAACGCATAAAAAGTTATTTTTCAGATGTAAATGTGAAGATCTCAGTCGATGTTTCCCCCTTCATCTCATTGGATGCGGCCTCGGAAGCTTGTTATGGGAATCACTATTTTGCACTCTTGTTGTGTATATCCTGGCAGACTAAAAGCATATTTACCACACACAATTAAAGTTGAGTCAAAATGGGATCCTTACTAGCCGCTAGCATGGAGCATGAAGCTAAAGTTACCCCTTTGTTCCTCCTCATGTCTCTGCTGAATTACGGATATATGTTCAACCAAATCAACCAGTTGCAAAGTTTAGTTATTTTTGTGCTTTGTTTTCCCCCTCACTGTAGCTTCCAGTGGGACAAACGTTTGTGGGCGTTCCCAAAGTTGCTGTCTGTATTTATAGATATTGAGTATTGTAAGACTCGTAATATTTTGTGTGTGTTTTCACCAGACAATGAACGACTTCGACTATCTGAAGCTGCTGGGGAAGGGCACGTTTGGGAAAGTGATTCTGGTGAGAGAGAAGGCGAGCGGCACGTACTACGCCATGAAGATACTCAAGAAGGAGGTCATCATCGCCAAGGTACAAATCACTCAAGTAGAGGTCTGTAAGATTGCAAGATGATGAAGGAGAGAGAGAAATTTAAAAAGTAAGCAATCTAGTTTGATGAATAAACCAGTTATTTGTGAAGAAATCAAATTTTGTCTCGTTTTTTAGGGTTCAAAACTCGATAAATCAGGCGAGGAATTACATATTGAAAAATCCCTCTAAATAAACTTTGAAAATATTGTTGAGTCCAAGATTGTAAAGTTTGGAGTTTGTAGGAGCTACTAATTTAGAGATGCTTACGCCACAATGAAAAATCATTGAAGTTACAATTTCCCATATAGTTCTATGGAGAGATATTGAATCAGTGCAATAATTACACTTATTGTAAAAATTTGGTCATTTATTTCAAGATTCAAGATTCTTTATTTGTCAAACCATGTGAATGGTTCGAAATTATGTTTCTCTCATCCTTGATTGTGGAGCGGGGGGAGGGGAAAGAGGGGAGGGAGGGGAGGGAGTTCAGCTTCCCGATGGCCCTGTGTACGAACCTGTTCCTCAGTCGACTGGAACTGACCCGTAGATTCCGCAGTCTCCTCCCTGAAGGCATCACCCTGAAGAGACTGTGTGATGGGTGCGAAGGGTCCCTGGCCATTTTGATGGCTTTGCGGGTGAGACGGGTGGAGTACATGTCCTTAATAGAGGGGAGAGGGGCTCCACAGATCTTCTCCGCTGCTCTCACGATGCGCTGGAGGCTCCTTCGACAGGAGGCAGTGCTGGCGCCGTGCCAAACAGTGATGGAGCTGGTCAGGATGCTCTCTATAGTCCCTCTGTAGAAGTTGGACATAACCCATCCATCCATCCATCCATCTTCTTCCGCTTATCCGTTGCCGGGTCGCGGGGGCAGCAGTCCAAGCTGCCCAGCTCACATTGCACCAGTCCCTTATGGCTCCTCCTGAAGGTGGTGGGTCCACAGGAGGACAGTCCCATGACACTCCTTTACCTCAGGGTGACGTAACTGGTCTTGATGG